>APFE031162310.1:142751-330184 GCA_000404065.3 Pinus taeda | reverse complement strand
TGACATTATTTTTGGCAGCAATGAAGAAGAGATGAGTCAAAGCTTTGCCTTGGTCATGCAGAAAGAATTTGAAATGTCCTTGCTGGGAGAACTGACATATTTCCTTGGTTTGCAAATCCAACAAAAGGAAGAAGGAATCTTTTATCTCAAACCAAGTATCTCAAATAGATCTTGAAGAAATATGGCATGGAAGATGCAAAACCAGTATGTACACCCATGGTCACAGGATGTAGCCTCAGTGCAAATGATGAATCTGCAGCAGTACATCAACCAACCTACAGATCTATGATCGGAAGTCTACTTTATTTGAAAGGTACCCGACCGGACATCATGCATGCAGTAGGAATAGTTGGTAGATTTTAGGCAAATCCAAAGGAGACTCATCTTCAGGCAGTAAAGAGAATTTTCAAATATCTCAAGGGACTCAAAACTATGGCTTATGGTATCCTAGAGATACAGATCTCACACTTCATGCTTATACAGATGCAGATTGGGCCGGAACCGTGGATGACAGGAAGAGCACAAGTGGTGGTGCGTTCTTTATGGGTTCCAGATTAGTATCTTGGTTCAGTAAGAAATAGAGTTCAATTGCCTTGTCTATAGTGGAAGCGGAATATGTTGCTGCTGCATCTTGCTGCACTCAACTCCTTTGGATGATGCAGACCTTGCAGGATTTTCAAATCACTTGTACACCACCTATCTCTATCTTATGCGATAACACAAGTGCAATTAGCATCTCGAAGAATCCCGTCATGCATTCAAAAACCAAGCACATACCAATCAAGTATCATTTTCTCCGGGAACAAGTGCTTGAACAA
This sequence comes from Pinus taeda, assembly GCA_000404065.3. Lineage (NCBI taxonomy): Eukaryota > Viridiplantae > Streptophyta > Pinopsida > Pinales > Pinaceae > Pinus > Pinus taeda. The sequence continues at coordinate 329,366 of APFE031162310.1, read as the reverse complement.
AAGGTCAAGTTGGAGTATGTTCCTTCTAAGGAACAAGTTGGTGATATTCTCACCAAACCATTGCCCAGGGAGACTTTTGAATACCTCAGGCAAAAGCTGGGGGTTGTTGATGCATCATCTTATTGTTGAGACTCTTCTGATTGTTGGTTATACGCATGATTCATCTGGGGTATATGCGTACATGTGCTGGGTTGCGGCACAGGTTCAGGGGGAGAATATAATGCATTGTTGGCATTATGGAGGATGTACAAAAGGAGATCATGGGAGCCGGTCTGAATATAGCTACGATATGTCTCTATCTCTTTCTTGGTCATTCATGGTGTCTGGTGGATTACGGTTCTTCTTTGCAGATCTGGTTCATATTCAGGGGGAGCATATTCTTAGGGGGAGCATAACCCTTTGCCCTTGATGTCAAAGGGGGAGAATGTCGCTGAAGTTTTTGAGGTTGCCATCAAGTCCAAAGGGGGAGATTGTTGAAATTATGTTTCTGGTATGGTTATATGTTACAGATGTTGTACTTGATGGCAACAGCCATGGCATAGCTCTCAATATGATGAGAATTAAGAAGTATGCAAGAGAAAAGTTCACAGAATTTTATGCAGAGAAAAGTTTATAAAAGTTTATTTCATGTGGAGAAAAGTTCACGGAATTCTATGCAGAGAAAAGTTTATTTCATGTGGGAAAACTTACCTTTGGTCCATGGTAGTTAGTCCTTGGAATTTGAACCTATGGTTTTTGGACCATGGCATCTCGAAAGACGTGTTGATCCCTAGTATTGAGTTAATGGTATTGGTTTGTTATGGTTTTGGCCCGTGGTATTGGTCCATGATTTGAGGAAGAGCTTGCCTATATAAAGCAAAGGAGATCATTTGGCTTGTGTATGCTTTTGGGTTCAATATCTTAAGATATGAAATATTGGGTTATTGTTTCAAAAGCTTGATCTATATGAAAGTGAAGTGGAAGGCGAATTTGTGAAGGGTGAGCATTGCAGCTGTGGAAGTGCAGAGGCGATGCTGGAGACGCCGCAGGAGGCGCCGCACGAGACGCCGCAGGAGGTGCCGCAGGAGGTAGCGCAGGAGGCGCCGCAGGAGGTGCCAGAGGAGGCACCGCAGGATGTGCCGTAGGAGATGCCGCAGGAGGCGCCGCAGGAGACGCCGCAGGAGGCACCGTAGGAGACGCCGCAGGAGACGCCACAGGAGGCGCCGCAGGAGACGTCGCAGGAGACGCCGCAGGAGACACCGCAGGAGACACCGCAGGAGACGCCGCAGGAGGCACCGCAGGAGACGCCGCAGGAGGCGCCACAGAAGGTGTTCTGGGTTTAGTTTTCTGTTATTGTGGATCTGGTTATCTGGGTGACTTACTGGTACTTGATGATCATTTGATGTTTATGGATCCAGTTTCAAAATTTATGAAAAGTGGTCCTTGAAAGAAAAGAAGTAGGGGGTTGTAGCTCCCTTCCAGGAGAGACTGGAAAACGAGAGAGAGTTGTAGCTCTCTGCAGGTTGCAGCCTGCGTACTGGTAAAGGACTGCACCAGTACAAGACCATTGTAAAAGGAGTTTCTAATTTGAAAGAAGATAGAGACATATTGCAGCAGGTGGTTTTCACCCACATTGGGTTTCCACCTTATATCTGGTGTTCTTTGATGTGACTGTCTATTTTTCTTGTTCATTCTCATTGTTTTATGGTACTGATATGCAAAAATAATTCAAAGTATAAATAAGGAAGAATTGTTAAAAGGAGTAGATAATACTGATTCAGCCCCCCTCTCAGTATTATTTTCAACACATATGCATCATGACCAAATACCCTCATATGTAAAAGAGAGGGTTTCTTACCATTCAATACCTCATGTAGAGTCTTATCCTCCAACGCTAATGAGGGTGATCTGTTAACCAAGTAATATGCAATCTCCACTGCCTCTGCCCAAAATTCATGTCCTAACCTGGCACCACTAAGCATGCTTCTTTCCTTTTCCATCAATGTTTGGTTCATTCTTTCTACAACTTCATTTTGATGAGGTGTGTATGGAGTAGTCTTCTATCACACTATACCACACTTCTTACATGGCTCTTCAAATTCCTTGTTGCATAAATCTCCACCATTATCTTTCCTCAACATCTTTATCTTCTTCTTTGTCTGGGTTTTTCGTCAGAGCCTTATATTCTTTAAACTTGTCAAATACTTTAGGTTTATTCATGAGGAAATATATCCACGTATTCGTTGAGAAGTCATATATAAATGATATATAGTACATAGACTTACCTAGTGATGGAACTGACATAGGTCCAAACACATAACTATGAAAAAGCTTGAATATCCCTTAGCAGGGGGTGATGATGAGCACCAGAGGGAAACTCACCTAATTCTTCTTTCCATATACACAATGTTCACAAAATCGAAATCCATAGAGAAATTAGACATATCATTACCAAATCCTTTGATTCCATAGCATGGTCTTACCTATAGAGACCATTAGATTTTCTGCTACACTTTCAAGAACCACATAACTATTGCACCCATCAATAATAGTACTACCCAAAAGCTTGTACAAAGTTCCAAGGCGAACTCCCTGCATCAATACCAGTGCTTGCCGAACCATCTTGCAAGTATCTTTCTTGAACACTATTTTTACACCCCCATCATCCATCTTTATTTAAAAAACAAATTTCTGAACAATGCAGGAATATGCATAACCATCAGAAGTCTTCTAATCCTCCCACCTTGCAAATTCAGCTTAACTTCTCTAAATCGGATGATTTTATCCTTGCTATCTTCCCCTAAGAAAAAATCACCACCATCATCTTTCTCATACTCACAAATCCACCCTGAATGGGGAGTGAAGTGAAAGGATGCACCTGAGTCAATTAACAATGCCTCATGATATATATGTGTACTTGAAGAAGAAGCCAAGTATAGATCCCGACCTTTATCTGAGATGGTTTTCACCTCTACAGAAGGAGCATCATCTGATCCCTTTCTTTCCTCACGAGCTTTAGATCTATAGTATTTTTTGAATTTCCCTTCCCTTCTGCATTTATAGCTCACCTTTAAAAGTTTTCCTGGAGATTTAAATCTCCATCTACATTTATATCTCCCACTCGAGGACCTTTTTTTGTTTCTATTATGGGATTTTGCTTGTAGATACAAGGCATCTCCATTCTGGCTCTCCATATTTTTCTGTCTCATCTCCTCAAATAACAAGAATGAGACTATTTAATCAAATTTCAAGGTAGTTATATTGCTACCCATTACAACAACCAAACTCTCCCACTAATCTAGTAGAGACATAGCAAACTCATACACTTATCTTCATTTGAAATTTTAATATCAACAGAAAAAATCAACTTACAAAAGTATTAAAGGTACTCATATGTTCTCTCACCGAGTCTCCATCCTTCATCCTTAGGTTATTCAACTTTTTTCATAGGAACAGTTTGTTCACTAGAGACTTAGATGGATACAAAGTCCGTAACTTGTCCCAAAAAGAATTCGTTGTATCTTCCCTTGATACATTCAACAATATTGAATCAGAGATACAAAACTATATTGTTCTCTTTGCTTTCTGATCCAACTTCACCCAGTCTTTAGCTAACATTGTTTCTGGTTTAATACTCAGATCTACCATGATCTAGTGATATTTATCCAGTAGCGGATCCTCCATATTGAGTTTCCACAACTCAAAAATCTCACCATTAAATTTCTCGGTCTCTATATTTTGACTGCTCACCATCTTCTTTCACTGCAAGAATCAATCCTGCAAATCTCCCACTGAACAAGGTCTACCATAGATGGAAGAAAAACCCCTCAGTAACAAAGGTGTCCCCTTGAAGCTGAAAAAAATTATGATACCAAATGTAGGTTTAAACCCTGTACATAAATTAACTATGAACTCATTCTTAAAAATAAAAAAATATATAATGGTGAGGAACACAATACAAATACACTGTGATTTTCCCGTGCATCCCAAAAGTGAGACTACCAGATTAATTTTTCATTATACTCGTTTCAATGTTACAATACATACATATACATGCCAAAACATTCATAAACCCTAATCCATTGACCATGGCTTAGAATATAACCATAGTTCCCTTGATCGAATCTACAAGATAGCATGGGGAAAAAACCATCATGACCAAAATGATGTGTAAAACCCAGGAAAAAAATAAAAGGTAGGTCCACCCACCTAATATAGGGTCCAGAAAAAAATTTCTCAGGGAACTACCTTGGACACCATGTAGTAGGCTTGTTGCCCCTCTTCAAACCCCATGACAGGGGGGTTGGTTGGCTCCTTGTGACCCCCCTATTGTGCTTGAGACAATGGAGGGGAGGATTCTACACGAAAGAATATAAAACACCCCCAACACGTCTTGATCTTCAAGATGATCCTAGTTTCACTTCAATCCAGTGACTTTGATATTTGAGCTTTTCCAAAGCCACTTCTAAATTCTGAGCATTTCTAGAGCCACGTCGATTACATGACTTCTCCAAGCACATCAAGATCATGTACCACCATATTAGAGATTATATGTTGATAATTTTAAATTCAAACTTCAATATGTACCTACAGAGTAGAAGATAATAGATATCTTGACTAAGGAATTGGCGAGAGATAGATGCATCTACTTCAGACATAAACTGGGTGTGGTAAATAAGACCTTCCTCTCTAAGAGAGAGTGTTAATTGAAGTTAGGAATGGAAGGATTTTTCTAAATTTAGAAGTAGAATCGACAAGTGAAGCTAAGGTGAAGTTATACTTTCACTTTGGAAATTTTAATTTTCTTGTAATCAAAAAGTAAATTTATCTCGACAGTTTGAGATGAGTTAATGACTTGTGTTAATCATCCAATTGGACTTGAATTGATGGGTCACTTTGATCTTTTAAATAAAGGAAAGGGAATATACTTGAATATCACCATTAAACACTACAGACTTGTATGCTTTAGCTCAACAAAAAGAGGTTCCAGTTCAAAGTTGTAGGGCAGAGAGAAAAAGGATGATTAGCCTTAGTGATTTCTTTAGTAGTTTTCTCACTTTCCAAGGTCGAGTCTACCTGTGCAGGAGGGCTAAATACCATGTAAAAGTCCTACAACTGCATATGCAGAGGACAAGTTGGTTAGAAAGATGCAAAACAATGTGTTGAGGGATAGTGAATTAAAGGAGAATTTCTCCCTAGTGTTTGTAATCAATTTTCTGAAATATTTTGTTCAAAAGAATAATAATAAAACACCGAGTTGGTAGGTTTTTCCTGGTTGGGGTTTCATGGGTAAATTCTAGTGTATTTTTTTATTGTTTTCTTGTGTCTTCATGATTTCATTTTCCACTACCATTATTTTTTAGAATACTTGGCATTTTTAGTAAAAGTTTTATGTTTTCATTTTTCAGTTTCATCACCAGAAATTTTTTATTTAGTAGTTGGGTATTAGAAATCTAACACCTTGGAGTTTAAGAGGTGGAGACATTGTGTGATATGTATTCTTCTGGGTTAGAATGTAGAGACATTGTTGGATCTACAATCTTGTTAGTGTGAAGTGAGTGGAGGCACCATGGGCTTTGGATTCATGTAAGTGTTTAGTTGTCAAAGACATTGTGAACTATGGATCCATGCAATATTTTGTAGATGGAACATTGTGTGCTATGGAACTCTAATCTGTTTGGCGGGTGGATACACCACGTTCTCTAGATTCCTGTGTGATATGGTTAACTTATACTGGTGTGAAATCCCTTGAGCACTTAACTCCTCAAACTTTGAATCCGTCTTGGGGATGGTTGGATCCAATAATATTGGAATGTAGTTTTCCAATGGTTCGGTGGATAGTTGAACTCCCTTCCCTAGTTTCTATTCATTTAAGTAAATAATATAACTATAATTACTTGTAGATATGTTTCACTTTGAGTAATGAATGATATTACTGTGTGTTATGACAATCAATGTATCAACATTGCTTATGGATCAATGAGATATTCATTGTTGGCTTTGGAGAGATGTTATCTATATGCTCTCATGAATAATGGGAGGCATGAGGCCTTTTTCTTTGCTAATATATTTCTATGGTGTAGAGTTATTTACATAGTCTTGTATGAATTCTTGATGTACTCAAATAACTATTAGACTGCGCGGATTCCTTTTTTGGCATGCACATGGATTGTGTTGATTATTCAATGTATGTTTACATCAATAGATATAATGGATGTTATTTGAGATCCATTGTGTGATTAAACATGATGTTTCTATATTAGAAACTACAGTAAATTATTATCCCAGTCTCAGTTTGTTGCATTGCATGATTGTAGCCTTTCTTTATTGATCCATAACTTAGACTATGGTTGTGTATAAGGCCTTGAATCATTATCATTGAAAATGGTTTTATCCCTATGGAGTTTTGTTGTTCTGAGGAATTACAGGCTCTAAGAAGGCCTGGGAAAGGTTCTTGAAATCCTTAAGCTTTCTAATTCTAATAGAAATAGTAATCAAACTTATGATAAAGACTAGATAAGCTACTTGTGTCCCTTTTTATTTTGGTTTGGGACTTGTATTAATAATAATTATCCATGATTACTTTTAATAGTTGATATTATCACCATATAAATGGTTTAAACTTAATCTCATGCCTACACCTTTTTACCAAGTGATATATCCCTCGTGCTAGGTGAGATATAGAAAAGAAATGATTGATGATATGAGTGCTTGTAGAAGGGAAGATTTACAACAACACCTTTTATATACTATTGGTATTTGGTTGGGAATTTTTCCATATTTGGGCATGATTCATAGAGAGCATGACATGATTATGCTCCATCCATAAAAGTGGAAACAATAATTGCATGAAGGGTTGGGTCCCATAGGACCCTGATTCAGAAGGTTGGGTAAGGCTACCTGGAGGCCACATGAACATTCTAGAGGACGTGGATCATATGCTATGGTAAGACTGTTAAGGGCACATGTTATGATCCTGAGACATGGTACTGAAGAATGACCTTTTTGCATGTTAGAGCAGTTGTTTTTTGGATGACACATGTCACCACCAAAGGACACAACATGGCAGGGTGACATCACCCTCACATTAATATCACATCAAAAATACACAGTAGAGGAAGGGAGATGTGGAATTAGATGATGTGGACTCTACGATGCTAATTGGATGGCCAGGTAGTGCCACAGTTTATGCCATGTAATCTCGGATCTAAACTCATCAGAGAAATTGTAAGGATTTATCCTTACATATTGGCAGAAAAACAGAAGGTGTGATTTCAATGATGGAATTCAAATATGGGAAAGCTCATATGCATGATTTTTGTATATTTCCAACTTTGGTTGACCCTTCTCTAAATACGCCAAGGTCAAGAGAAGGTACGACATCAAAAATGGTATTTAAAGATGAGAAAGATCTCACCTATGGTTTATGCCTAGCACTAGTTTCAAATGACCCTTCTTTGGATTTGAGCATCATTAGAAAAAGGTGGAAGAAGATCCATCTATTAACTATAACAAAATGAGTCAAATAGTGGATTCTCACCCCTCCCTTCATTAAATTTTGAAACAGTAGGCGACCCACTATGAATATAGGTTGTCGATAAAATCTAGTAGTCATGTGATGGGATAAATCTATAAAACATTTAATCATTGACCACATGGATGCCACATGCCATTATATAATTGGTCAATCGTTAAATCTGGCTTAACTTTCAATATAGGAATCATATTAAGGTAACATGTATATCATGAGGAAGGTCTAAACGATTTGTATATGATGTCATTGTATAAAGTTAATTATGCAAAATTCGGGGAAGAAGATACCATGAAGGTTGGGTTTATTAGGAGGAACACTTTGCATAGCTTAGATTTAGTCTAAGGGGGTAGGAAGGAGTACTATATTTTGGTAGCAGAGTGAGGGTTCTAGATTGGATCTTTGGAGATAGAATTTGGAGCTTTGACACAAAGTATTAGAGCACCCAGGTTCAATGCTCTAACTGAATGGGCCTAGAGGGTAAGTTGGATTTCTATTATAGGGTGTAACAACAGAGTAATAGTTCAATATTTTACCCTAGGGTTAACGAAATTGATTTTCATTTTAGTGTGGTACTACCACGTTTTGTAGTGTTAAAGATGATTTTTTGATGTATGCATGTGCGTGCTAGTTGTATCATTTTCATTGATGACTATGTGTTGCATGCAGGTGTTGACATCAAAATTATGAATTGATAGAAAGGGTGGATTTTGATAAGCTAATTTGTTTTCTAACACAAATTATAACTTGAGATTCAACAACATGCTTATTGTAGATAAACCAAGGAGATGGGTAAATGTGTTATTTCTATTTTTGGTTGGCTAACAGTTGTGTGTGTGTGTGTGTAACAACACATAAGCACACACCAAAGAACCTCAAGAAGATAAAGGGTTAAGAAAAAAAATGGTGTAGTACAACATTGATAGATCTTAGCATGGTCATGAAGAAGAGTTAGTGGAAAAGAGGAGAAAGGAAGTCTCCCTTGATTAGATGGACACCCTTAGAAGCTTGAGAGATAAATCAAGAAGTTGCAAGCCTAATAATGAGAATATTTTAAGGGCTCAAGAGAAGCAAGAAGAATTAAATGAAGTTATACTACAAATCCTATCATATTTACAATTGGAAAAGAAACATGAGTTAGGTCCCAACTGCCTAGGAAACTATAAGTACAAATGGACTCCATCATGACTTGGGTGACACAAAATGAGAACCAAGGTTAAGAAGGTCATGGAAGTAAGGAATGGTTACTAGGAATGAAGAAGTATTTCAGAGTACATAACTAGTATGATAATATGAAGCAAATAATATCCATTTTCAGTGTCGAAAGGAAAATATGATATTTGGTGGGAAGACTTAAGGAATGTTCAAAAGATTAGATAAAAGGAGATGTCATAAAGTAGATTTGGGAGATATATATGATAGAGGTGCATATATAAAATGTACTATGACAACAAGGTTAAGGAATTTTATGAGCACAAATCAGTGAAATTGACAACTAATGAATATACAACTATACTCTTGAAGGTTTTTAAGTATGTGCCTTACATCAACGATGACATGGTAAATAGTCTGAGTTGATTGCCATATGATTACAGGGATATAATAGAGTTTATTCAGCCAAAAACAACGGAGGACATCATTGAAGAAATCAAGTTAACGTTACAAACAATCCAAATATAGGACTGAGTGCTAAACTTATCAGAAAGCATAAGGAAAGCCAAACATTAGAAGGAAATGGAAGAAATTGTAAGATAGTTATCAGGAGGAAGGAATGTGAAGTTTCCACTCCTTTCAAGGGAGGTTGTCAATAGAAATTCACTAGTATAGATATAGTTCAATTCTCTAAGCTTTAGGGAGATGAAGCCGCTCTTTTTAGCAAATAACCTATTAAGTATTAGACTTGTAAATATAACCACAAGAAGAAAGACTTTCCATGATGATAGTGGAATGGTACAAGGCTATAAAATGTACAAGAAGCAAAGACAATAGATGATGTGGCTCAGAATGTGCCAAAAATTAATGTCAGGCTAGATAATAGGCATGTCAATCACCAAGAATAAGTGATCAAAATGGAAGGTATGTTTCAATTTTTAGTTGAACGAAGTTCTAATTTCATTTATGTAATCCCATGAGTTGCATAAAATTTTTTATTACAAAAGATATATAATGAAAGGTCATGGTTAGTTCAGCTGACCAGGGGCACAAAGAGGCAAGTTGGAGATGTGGTGAAGTCATGCCTAGTAGTGATGACTGACATGTTCACATCTACATACTTGAATATACTACCATTGGGTTCATACAATGTGCTAGTTTGCGTGCACAAGATGGTAGGTGATAACACCAAAGTAGAATGCTACAGCAAGTTGATATAATGCCTTAGCAACAAAGGGGGAAGAGTGACATTAAAAGGAATGAGAAAAATCATGACTATTCAACAAATATTAGCATTGTAAATGAAGAGATGTAGACAAAATGGGGGTGAACCATATGTTATCCAAGTGACCAAAGAGTCAGAATTTAATAGAGGTAGGATGGAACAACATCCAATATTAAGGAAATTCAATAATGTGTTTCCTAAGAAAACCCCAAGATTTCCACAGAGAAATGAGATTGATTTCTCGATTTAGTTATTTCTAGGATTAACACCGGTATCAAGAGATCTATATCACATAAGCGCACTAGAGTTAGTGGAGCTAAAATTGCAACTAAAAGAAATGTTGCATAAGGGACACATCAGACCCAACATATCGCCCTGAGGAGCACCAACCTTATTCAAAAAGAAAAATGAAAGTACATTAAGACTGTGCATTGACTGAAGGTAGTTAAACAACTTTCCACAATAAAGAATAAGCATCTTCTGCTAACGATCGATGACTTGCTTGACTAGTTGAGAGGAGCTACAATATTCTCAAAGATAGACTTGATTTCTCGGTAACATCAGGTACGAATTAAGGATGCAGACATCCACAAGAAAGCTTTTAGAATGTGATATGGGCATTAGAAATTTGTGGTTGATCCTTGTGACTCACCAATGATCTAACAATGCTTATGAGCTTAATGAAAAATGTCCTTTGTCCATATTTTGACAAGTTTATGTTGGTATTTGTAGATGACATATTGGTTTATTTTAGAACCAAGGATGAACATCAAGAACATTTGGACATAGTTTTACAATTATTGAGAGATCGCAAGTTGTATGCCAAGCTCACCAAACATGAATTCTTTCAATCACAAGTTCAGTACTTGCGACACATTATTTCAAATGGAGTGGCAGTAGATCCTGAGAAAATCATAGCCATAGTTGAGGCATACTCCTTAGAATGTGACAAAATTCAGATCATTTATGGGATTCACCAAGCATTATTAGAGATTCTTTCAAACTTTCTCAAAGATTGGACATCCAATAATAACATTGTAGAGAAAAGGAGTTAATTTCCAATGGAAAGTAAAGTGTGCACCCAAATTTGACTAATTAAAACTTATTCTCACACATGTTACAATATTGAGAATAACAAACCTAGAAAAATATTTCTTTGTTTCAACTGATTCATGTAAAATGGGGCTTTATGGGGTCCTAATGCAAGAGGGATATATGTTATCTTATGAATCAATGAAATTGAATGAACACGAGAGAAAACATGTCACTCACGATTTCGAACTAGAAGTGAGAGTGCGTGCATTAAAAATGTGGAGGAACTATTCACTCGGAAGGAACTTCATTTTGATGTCAGATCATGGAGGGTTGAGGTATCTATTTGACCAACCCAAATTGAATGCATAAACAAGGTGACTAGCATTTATTAGTGAATGTGGTTTTGAAATAAATACATCAAATATAAGGAAAATATGGTGGCAAATGCACTTAGTAGATTGTTATAAGTGGCTCATGTGGCAACAATCAATATTTGTGAGGTGGATATTAAAGAAAGGATCAAAAAATAAATACACCAAGATGAGAATTACCAGCAAGCGAAAGAATGCTTGTAAGAATATTTGGAAGGAACATTGAGTAATAATTACTCAGTCACAAATGATCGCATCTTAAAATTCAAAGGTAGATGGTATATATCTGTTGTGGCCATCAACAACCCCCATATTTGTTTGATATTAGCAATAACACAAGGCAAATGGGGACCCTTAATAGAAAATCCAAACTAACATTTTATGAAAATTTTTGTATTTGACTCCTTAAAACTTTATCGCATCACGAAAAGAGAATGAAACGTTTTCTTATGAACATAATAAATTGCGAAGAAGCGACGCGAAATTCATCGCATCGCATTCATTATTAAGCACTCTTAAATGAAAAAACTTAAGAAATCTCCGACGGCCGATATGCGACGTTGCATATCACAACATCGCGTAAGTAGAACACAATGATTGAATGACTAAATGTTGCGATCTGCGATGCTGCGATCTGCGATAAATGCGATTTGTGAAAATTCGCGATCATGATTTTTTGTGATGACACATCTTGACGACGTGATCCGCGATGCTGCAATGTGAGTTGCAGAAATCTCCCATCGCGAATTTTCCTCAGTGCAGTATTCAAGGAAAGTTGTCCGTTAACCAAAATTGGGCGCGGTCCTTAAAATAAATTAATGATTGTATGCCAAAGTATTCAGAAAGGACAGTCTTGTGTTTTTCGAAGATTCAGTTCGCTATGGATGTCATGATTATGCATTCATAAGAGCTTAAAGCTTTCATGTCAATCTTTATTATCATTACATTTTTCCTTTGCGTAAACTGTAAGACAGGAAATAACATGAAGCAATGTGCAAGAAACATCTAAGGAAAAGGGGAAAGTGTCAATGCTCAGAGAACAGAGAAGAGATCCCTTCAGAAACTGATGCCGCATGCAACAGGACTACCGATTCCAGAGTATCACTCAACAGATGTTGATGTCAATAGGCCACCTAAAGCTCAGAGTCAAAGGTGCACAAAAGCAGCATGTTTACAAAAAACCCTGAAGCTTACACACCAAAAAAGCCCGGAATAAAGAACGGAGGCAGTTTTCGATGCAGAAAATTATTCAGAGAGTAAAGTCCCTAACTTTTTCAGTCATTCGCAAGGCCGGAAACCGAAATAGCAAAAGCAGAATCAGTTTGAGAGAAATTTGGGTCATTACCAAGTATACACACAGTGAATACACCCAGTGAGAGGAAGATTCTCGAAAATATCTTCTAGTTCACCAGAAAGTGGTGCCAGCACTTGTTATATCTATTTTCATAGCTCAAACGAAATCGGAAATCGACCAGCCGACTATTCCCAGGTGAATGTTGCATGCTTGCAGCACTAAGGAGCAAATATAAAAATGATTCATAATTAGATTCAATTTTTAGAAATAGTTTTGCTTTATCAGAAGGGCGGTCATTTAAAACCGTATCCTAAACTTATGTAATGAAGTTAATTAGCTAGCAGTATTTAAACCCTTCTCCGGCATTTAGAGAAGGGTCTAAAAATTTGTCAAAAACTTGTCCTCAGAACATGCACTTCTGCACCCTCAAAGGAGGTTTTGATGAATGCATGGATCGAGATTTATTAATGTTTGCATTTGATGTCTGCTACTGATGTTGCACTTTTGTACTCTTAGTAGATGATGGCGAGGTTGCTGGCTCTAATGAAAGTCTCCCCAATTTGATTGAAATATCTTCAATATCCGCATGGATATCCCTTGTATAGCCTTTTATATCATCACTCATTAAATTAATAATTTCATTCCTTTGTACAATTCAAAAACATCTCTTCAATTAAATCAGATTGGAATCAATTTCCTTGGTGCGCACGGTTATGGATGAGAAACAGAGGACCTGTCCTGCTGTCCCCTTCACATAGCATATATATATGTTCACTGCAATTATAATAACAAACTCACAATCCAACAGCGGTTGTGTGATTCAGAGCAATATATGATACGCGCACAGCACCTATAATGAAACCAAGACTGATCCACAAATAGCCAATAGTTTATACGCCTAGATCCTGAATGGATAAGGGATTCACGGGACTGTTAGTCGACTTAGCGGTTTATATGTATTTAACTATTGTATTCTTCGATTATACACAGCCTCTCCTCGCCTAAAAACTACACAGTCAAAGCGTGATAGTCACTACACAGAACTGCATGCCTTTATCAGGCGGATTACACACAATTATATAGAAAATACTGATACGCACAACACCATTATCTAACAGTGTAATAATATACGCTCAACACCATTAAATTTCAAAGGGAAATCACACAATTGTTAGAGAATCAAGCCAAAGCAACGCCCAGAAGAAAATGAAAGGATAAAAGTAATCCCGCGCATATGATCGACAATGCCAAGTCTTCAAGATAATGCCATGCAACTTTTAATCGCTGGAGATGGCGTTTATACCTCTGTATTCGGAAAATGTAAAAAGCGCTCCACGCATATACAATATATGCGTTGTATGACTCTTTGATATGGAATTGTTCTTGCTCAAACCGATGCCAGTGCCATCACTCGATTGCATTAAGACCCATACCTTTATGTATTACATAAAAGTCAATTCACCCACGTTTAACAAGATATTCCTACCAGTTTTCATATATATTTCACATGCAATCGGTTGCGCCACTGATCTTAACACGCAGGTATATATATATCACATGAATTTCGTTCAAACCCCATATTAAAACTGCACAATTTGCAGACCTTTGGCGATTCGAGTACTATTCTCAATACAATATTCCATTCATTACATGACAGAGAAATTCATTAAAACAATACTGACCTCGCCCCCTCCTAACCAACTTGGCGGCCAAGTCCCTTTTTTATTCATATAGATAATTTTGCCTCTTACAAAAGCAGCCTTTTACAGCCTTTTACAAGGTAATTTAAGTTTTTTTTTTACAATTTGGCTATCTTATGAAAGGATAGAAAGTTTTATTCTCCATCTTATCCTACTTTTTAAAAAAATAACATGTTTTATTTTTATCCTATTTTTTAAACTAGAAAACATAGAAACTGTTGTATTTTCTATTTTTTCTGAGTGGCATGCACCTGCATCAGACTCCCAAGGTTGAAAATGATCATGATCTCTTGATCATGCGGTTTAGTCTTTGTTCTTGTCTTCGAGGGTCCCACACTTTGTTCTGCAAGTTATCATCTGCTGTTGCTTGCTGCTTTTCTCCAGGTCTCCATATTTTATGCTGTCTTGCTCCACTAGCTTCACTTTCATAATCTGTCCCTGTTTTCATCTTGTTGCTGCTTCTCTTCCTTGCTGATGTTCTCCACTGAGACACTTTCAACAGGATTCTTCTGATTAACTCAATTCCTTTGTCCAATAATTCTTCAAGCTGTTGATTTCTTGCTTCCTGCTGAGCTAAGATGGATTGCTCAGTTTGTACTGTCACCCACTGACTTCTTCCTTCCATGCTTGTTTCTATTTCAACTGCCACCCGATCATCCATACCCTCTTGTCCTCTGGAACAAAAAGCTTCTTCTCTCTTCAACTGAGTCAACTATTCTGTACCAATACCTGCATTCATAAAGCACTTGTTAAAATAAAATTCATAAGGCTTCAGTGCCTTACATCCCATTACCAGTTTTTCAGTATACTGATCCCAATCATTCTTGAGATTATCACACATCCTATCCTCAACATCACCTTCTCCGAGAATGCCTCTGTATTCTGGTTCATAAAAATGAACCTCTTTATTTTCATTGATCTCTCTCTTTATATTTTGAATATTTATTCCCTGTACTTCTAGTATCTTCTCTAGAACACTTAACTCATGCCATAAACTTGTCATCTCTTTTGAGAAACTTTCTGTGCAATCTTCAGTACTTTCACAAGCCAAGTTTCCTGTTGCTACCATCTCATCACCTGCATTCATGTACAACTTGTCAATTTGAAAACTACAAGTTTTAACAATCTCACTTGTCGATGCAGATACCAGCTCTTCCAGCTGATCCTCTTCTTCATTTACATGAACTTCATCTTGTACTGCAACAACAAAAACATTACTTATTTCTTCTTCAAAGAACTTTTCTCCTGAAAGATTCTTTTCCATGCTTGTGACAGCTTCACAAGATTGTGTATCCTTCTCAACACCTGTAATCACATCACAATTGTCAATTATACAAACAGAAGAATTCACACTATCCAACTGATCTGAATTTACCCAATAACTGAAGGGATCATCAATGATATTATCCTCTACTTCACCAATGGAAACGTCCTCTTCCAACTCAATGGCTCTGAGTTCTTCTCGTCTCAACTGTACATCCACTATCTGCTCCAAGTATTCCTTTCCTGCAAATAACAGAGTTTTTGGATCAGTCTTCTGTCCCAATGCATCTTCTTCTTGCAGAGGCAACAATGTATGATTGACACCATCTTTTCCAAACTTGTAGGTTTTTCCTTTTCCCATCATGCATGGCTGCCCTGTCATATTTCCAAGGTCTTCCAAGCAATATGTGACACACGTCCATAGGCATCACATCACAAACAATTTTATCTCTATACTTGCCCACTTGAAATTCCACTTCACACTGTTCACTTACCAGCAGTTGATGTCCCTTTTTTAGCCGTGACACTTTATAAGGTGTTGGATGCTCAGCTTCAATTTCTCCACTACTTCTGTAGAAACCAAATTATCAGTGTTGCCACTATCATGATCATCTGGCAACATTTTCCTTGGACTTTACACACTGTCCTGAATAAATCCTTCCTTTGTGGCGGTTCAACCATCTCCTTTGCTGGCTTAAGTAAAACTTTATTAAGTACCAGAGACTCTCCTCTTTCTGGTGCATTCACTTCTTCTGTTACTGCTGCCATTGGTGCCTCTTCCTCAGCTGGAGCAACAATTGCATTCCTCTGCTTTATTTATGCATTCTCTGGGCATTCAAACGCTCTATGTCCCAGCATATTGCATCTGTAACATATTATTTCTCTGCCTCCTCCTCTGCCTCCTCTACCTCTAGAAAAAATCCCTTTGCCTCTTACATCACCTCTTGTGGATGCATGTTGGGTTGAGCTACTGCTAGCTCCTTCTGCAGGTGCTGTAGATCTTCCACTACCACCTTGACTTTCTTTTCCTCTTAAAGTCCCTCTCCCTCTGGTAGACTACTTCCTCATGAGTTTTTCCTTAGCTTTCAGTGCTATCTGATAAGCTTCTTCTATTGTTTTAGGAGACAGTAAACTTATCTCATCCTGAATGTTCATCCTGAGGCCATTCATATATCTAACTACCTTCTCATCTGTATCTTGGGCTTCTCCAGCTCTTATGCTCACCTTATAGAACTCTTCTGTATATTCCTTCACTGTTAAAGTTCTGCTTAAGATTTTGCATTTGTCTAAACAATGTTTGCTGATAATTACTCGGCAAAAACTTACCTTTTAACTTTGCGACCATTTTGCTCCAATTCTTGATTGGCTGCTTACCCAGTCTTTTCCTTTCCGCCTGTACACCATCCCACCAGAGTGTTGCATGGCCTTTTAATTTGGTGACAACAAATTTTACCTTTTTCTCATCTTTTGTTTCTTCATAATCGAAGAATTTCTCCATGTTATTAATCCAGTTGATCAATTCTTCCGGATTCAGTCCTCCTTGGTAGATCGGCACTAATTGGTTCCATGGCTTGGCTGTGGATTTCAACACTGACTGAAAGAACCTCATCTCATGAGTAACCTCTACAGCTTCCTCCTTTGTAGCTTCAAATTCGGGCTCACTCACATCTCCGTCATCTATGTTCCTGTCTGAGGTTAATGCATCTAATCTAGCTCGCAGCTCTTCTATGCTTTCCATTATTTCAGCATTTACAACAGGTCGTCCTCTTCCACCATGTCCTTGTCCTCTTCCAATTCTGAAAGCCATCCTTCTCCTGCTCCTGAGATTCAATTCTATGTCAGTTGTTGGCTCTGATACCACTATTGATGGCGAGGTTGCTGGCTCTAACGACAGTCTCCCCAATTTGATTGAAATATCTTCAATATCCGCCTGGCTATCCCTTGTATATCCTTTTAGATCATCAGCCATTAAATTAATAATTTCATTCCTTTGTACAATTCAAAAACATCTCTTCAATTAAATTAGATTGGAATCAATTTCCTTGGTGCGCACAGTTATGGCTGAGAAACAAAGGACCTGTCCTGCTGTCCCCTTCACACAGCATATATATATATATATATATATATATATATATATATATGTTCACTGCAATTATAATAACAAACTCACAATCCAACAGAGGTTGTGTGATTCAGAGCAATATATGATAAGCACAAAACACCTATAATGAAACCAAGACTGATCCACGAATAGCCAATAGTTTATATGCCCAGATCCTGAATGGATAAGGGATTCAGGGGACTGTTACTCGACTCAACGGTTTATATGTATTTAACTGTTGTATTCTTTGATTATACACAACCTCTCCTCGCCTAAAAACTACATGGTCAAAGCGTGATAGTCACTACACAGAACCGCATGCCTTTATTTGGCGGATTACACACAATTATATAGCAAATACTGATACGCACAGCACCATTATCGAACAGTGTAATAATATACGCTCAACACCATTAAATTCCAAAGGGAAATCGCATAGCTGTTAGAGAATCAAGCCAAAGCAACGCCTAGAAGAAAATGAAAGGATAAAAGAAATCCCACGCATATGATCGACAGCGCCAAGTCTTCAAGATAATGCCATGCAATTTTTAACCGCTGGAGATGGCGTTTATACCTTTGTATTCGGAAAATTTAAAAAGCGCTCCACGCATATACAACATATGCGTTGTATGACTCTTTGATATGGAATTGTTCTTGCTCGAACTGATGCCAGTGCCATCACTCGATTGCATTAAGACCCATACCTTTATGTATTACATACAAGTCAATTCACCCACGTTTAACAAGATATTCCTACCAGTTTTCATATATATTTCGACTGCAATCGGTTGTGCCACTGATCTTAACATGCAGGTATATATATATCACATGAATTTCATTCAAACCCCATATTAAAACTGCACAATTTGCAGACCTTTGGTGATTCGAGTACTATTCTCAATACAAAATTCCATTCATTACATGACAAAGAAATTCATTAAAATAATACTGACCTCGCCCCCTCCTAACGAGCTTGGCGGCCAAGTCCTTTTTTTATTCATATAGATAATTTTTCCTCTTACAAAAGCAGCCTTTTACAAGGTAATTTAAGGTTTTTTTTACAATTTGGCTATCTTATGAAAAGATAGCAAGTTTTATTCTCCATCTTATCCTACTTTTTAAAAAAATAACATGTTTTATTTTTACCCTATTTTTTAAACTAGAAAACATAGAAACTGTCGGCTTTTCTTTTTTGTCTGAGTGGCATGCACCTGCATCAGTAGATGTTAGAACAGGTAGAGATAAATCATTTTTGCTTCGAGTTTATGAGTAGGATTAGTCATAAATGGTACTTTTATCTCTTGGCCATTTCTGCTTATATTCTTGAAGTGATTTACAGTTTTCAATTGTTTATATGTTATTGCATGAATGTATGAGTTACCATTTGGCACTTCTGTACTGTGGAGTCATTTATTTATGCCTGATATATGAATAACTTATTATGCGATATGCTATTCATAATTGTTTTGCCTAACTTCTTATGCAAAGTGGTTTATCTTAATTGATTTCTATTCTTATGATAACTGAATGATCTTTATTACTAGTTATTGTTTGAAATCTCTTTACATCGCATAATATAATATATACACCCCTGGTTAGCGTAGATTAGATGTGTTGTTTCTCATTAGATTACAATAGCATAGAGTTAGCTTAAGAATCTAAATTAAATTAGCTTTAAGTACTCTTAGATCAACTTCATCCAACTCTACACACACACACACACACACACTTAGATTGGGAAACTGGTCCCATTATCCCCAGTCGGACCCGCTATACCAAACGGATAAGGAGCTACCAACCAAGGTCCGGACCGGGTGGGTATCCCCCTTGTTGTCGACCTGATTTTCTGGGCTTCAACATATTTTGCACTAGAAGGAGGGCCATGGACTATGAATGGCACCTAAATCAAAATCTAAATACCATTCTGAGAGTAAATCACCCTCATCAACTCCCCCGACTTCCCCAGTACATTTAAATCTAGAGTCAGAATTCGCTCGAGTATTAACTGCTGCTACATACCCTAATATTTCAGACCAATCTACCATTGAACCCCCTGAAGTTTAAACTCTAATTCACAAACTCCAGGGATTTTCTATTTTTATACTAAGGTCTGATAAATCTGAAAGCAGCGTGACTTCGCAGTACAATCCTGCTCATCCCCTAGCTAGATTAAAGAGCGAAAAGTTTGACATCCAGCCAACTGAATTCCCTCTCCCCACCAGGAAAAGAGCAAGGAAAACACCACAACAGTCTGACAGTGAGACTCTTTCATCTACATCGTCCATTTCAACTCCCTCACCGTGAAGTCAGCCACCCACATCTTCATTCCAAACCACTCATCCACCTTCCACAACCCCTCTTCTTCAATCATCTAAGATCATAATACCTTCATCTTCCCAGCCTCAGGGATCATCCTCTGCACTTTCATTTACTAGCAGCTCAACAATGGCCCAGTCTCCATGGAACAATCCTGGAGCAGTTTTAATGCCTCCACCCCTGAGCCAAATACCGGCCCATCCTGAGAAATGGCTACCCAAATTCAATCCAGAAGCAGGCATGCTAGCGGAAGAGCACATTAACAATTTCATGCTTTTTGTCAATCTCAACGGAGTTACAAATGAGGACGCTGTTGTCCGGCTTTTTCCCTATACGATGCAAGGAACAACCGGGTCATGGTACTTTTCATTACCCTTCGGGTCTATCACAAGTTGGGACATTTTTCAAAATCAATTCCTCACCAAGTTTGGTGATGATATATCAACGACAACGTTAATCAGTGACCCATCCAATCTTAAAGCCGAGGCTAGAGAACCCATCAAAGATTTCAATTTATGGTTCAATAAAATCCTCAACAAAATTCCCACTGCTTCCCAACCCAGCGAAGAAGTACGATGTGAATGGTCTATTACATCCTTACCATCAAACTTAGCAGTCTTCGTGGATAGGGCAAATAAAACAACTTTAGTTGAAAACCTGATAGAGGCGATAGCAGTAGAGAAACGCGTAATAGACCTGGAAAAGAGATCTGCGATAGAGGAACGCAAATCTAAAAAAGTCACCTTCAAGGAAGACCCCAAGAAGAAACAAACGAAAGATCCTTTCGATTTGGAAGGATTGCAAAAAGTATTAAAGACCATGTCCAATGAGATGATTGACATAAAAAACAGGTGGGAGAAACTTCTTCAAAAAAGCCCTACAGAGCTTTTAAAAGAGGCCCTTCAATGGATGTGAAAGCACCCAACACTATCTCAAATGTTGAATCCAAAGAAGAGGAAGAAGAAGAGAGTACCACTGAAGGGCAAACCGATGATGAAGAAGTTGTGGAACTACAAGGAATGTGGGACTTCATCCTCCCACAAGAAGAAGATCAAGAAGCATTTCTGGTTAGCAAACGAAGCAAAAATCAACTTGATCCTCCCCAAACTACCCCTAAGCAGAAGGGCGCAAGCCCTGCAACAAAAGAAAAAGTCGCAACAAAGAAAACAACTGCTAAAGCGACTCAATCTAGCCCAGTCCAACCAGATCAAACACCTCCATCGAGAACACTAATAGTGTCGGATGAAATGGACTACAATATTATTGATGACATGAAAAAGACTAGGGCTAATATCACTCTTTATGAATTGAGCAAATTGAAACATCAACAGAAGATAATGATGAAAGAATTACATGTCGTGCCTAATACATCTTTTCTACAGCTGTAGCTTCCACAAACATGGGAAGACCTCCAACCAACACGACCAATAAGATTGATCCAAATGACATCGCCTTGATTGGAGGAAGATCAAGATCTCACACTCCCCCTTTTCTTCTCACTTATGAAATTTTCAATAAAAATGTGCACAATTGTTTGGTAGATTCTGGGGCTTCAACGAATATTTTACGCAGATCAATATGTGCCAAGTTGAATGTTCAACCACAAAAATCCGCAGTGCGCATAGTTCAGCTAGATCAATCTCAAGTCGACGTGATTGGTGAACTTAAGCAAGTCACCATAAGATTGTCGTCTAACTTGAAGGTATGTCAGGTTATTGACATTCTAGTAGTTAATATCCCAGAATTCTATGGCTTAATTCTTAGCAGGGATTGGTCCGAAAAACTCCATGGATACTTCTCAATTGACTGGTCGCACATGTGGTTACCCTACAATGGTAAACCGAATCAAATAAAGGTTGAACGAGAGTTACACCAGAAGTACATAGTAACGAAATTGGAGGGGCAAAATTAAGCAATAGCATATAATAGTAGCATCATAGGCAATTACTCGGTAGATTCTTTCCTCGGCAATTTCAATGCTCATACATCACCTTACTTAGAAAATTCAATTTTGTCCCAAGTCGAAAATTTTTCCCAAACTGATAATTCAAAGTGTAGAGAAACCTATAAATACATCTTTGTTTTGGAAATTGTATTTTGATGGCTCTAAATCTAACAAAGGAGAAGGAGCATGATGCATTCTAATTAGTCCAGAAGGAAATAAGACCATGCTTATGTGCAGACTTGAATTCGATTGCACAAACAATACAGCGGAATATGAGGCCTTGGTGCAAGGCCTATACAAAGCAATCGGCTTGAACGTCAAGTATCTTCAAGTCTTTGGAGACTCTCAGGTTGTCGTCAAACAGGTACGTAACACCATACATTACCTATCAAGTCATTTGAAACACTATCAATCTTTAGTACAAGATCTCACTAAGCATTTCATAGCATTCAATATTTCATCAATCCCAAGACTCCAAAATGCGAGTGCAGACCTTTTAGCTAACGTAGCCTCTAGACTCATTCCCTTTGAAGATTTTAGTCCAGATAGATTCTCAATAGAATTAATATTTAGACCGTCCATCCCTGACAACATTACAAACTGGAGAGTATTCAATGACGATCCTGATATTGTAAATTTCCTCACTTCTGAAGGATCTTACTCCAATCAAATAATTGACGAAGACCATCACGATTGACAAATACAACAAAATAGCACTGATAATGCTATACCTAAATCGGTGGTTAAGTTGGAAGACTTATGACGTTTGAAAAGTCGGTTTAAAAGGTCTACCAAATTCCTTAAAAAGACTCTATAGTTCAAATCTGAAGCTACAAAAATAAGTAAACCTGGGCACCCAATGATAAACACAAAATACGTTAATCTAGCCACGGCCTACGCCCATGAAGAAAAACTAGCATATATTCATCTTTTGAGACAATACAAAAATGTTTTTTCCTGGAATTACGATGAGCTGAAGACATACGACACTTCTATTATTCAACATACTATCCCTATGATTGACAACGAAAAACCTGTCCAACAGAAACTCAAAAAAATCCACCCCAATTTAGAAAACCAAATAAAAACTGAGTTGAATAGGTTATTAAAAGCCAGAATAATTTTCCACGTCAGACATTCCAAATGGGTCTCCAATATGGTACCCGTTAGAAAGAAAAGCGGAGATATTAGAATCTGCATTGATTTTCGGAATCTCAACAAAGCCTGTCAAAAAGACAATTTTCCCCTCCCTCCTATGGAGTAGATATTACATGCAGTAGCAGGCTCAGAACTAATGTCTTTTTTGGATGGATTTTCAGGATACAATCAAGTGCTGGTACATCCCGATGATCAGTTAAAAACCACATTCCAAACTAAATGGGGCACATACACATATCGGAAGATGCCATTTGGTTTAATCAATGCCGGCGCTACATTTCAGAGAGCCATGGACATCGCATTCAAGAGTTTAGTCAATAAATCTGTAGTAATTTATTTGGATGATATAACAGTGTACTCCAAGAAGCGAAGCGACCATCTCAAAGACTTGAAACAAGTCTTTCAACGATGTTTAATGTATGGGATTTCACTTAACCCAAAGAAATCTTTTTTCTCATTAAGTGAAGGAAAACTTCTAGGATTCATAGTTTCAAAATCTGGTATTCACATTGAGCGTGATAGAATCAAAGAAATTTCTGAAATATCCCTGCCTCATAATAAAAAGGCCATGCAATCTTTTCTTGGTCAAATCAATTTTGTGAAAAGATTTGTCACAGATTTTTCACGAATTGTTTCTCCTTTGCAAACCATGATAAAAAAGAATTCAAATTTCAAATGGGGTCAAGATGAGCATGAAGCATTCAACCTGATCAAACAAGCTATCATTAATGCTCCATCTTTAGCGACCTCGAATTTTTCAGAATCTTTATCTTATACACATTCGCCTCAGAGAAATCATATGACGTGATTCTAACTCAAGCAAATCAAGAGAAAGCAGAAGCTCCAATCACATTTTTTAGCTCGAATCTACAAGGTGGTGAACTCAACTATTCAGACGTGGAGAAACAGGCATATGCTGTTTTCAAAGCGGTCAAATATTTCAGACCTTTCTTACTTAAAACCCATACCGAGGTCATAGTACCATTTCCAGCGGTAATAAATCTTCTAATACAGAAAGATGTGGGCGAAAAAAGAGCAAATTGGTGTTAGAAAATTATACATTATGGAGCAATGGAACACATAAAATATTGCAGAAATATAAACACAGAAAACGCACAAAACAAGAGAGAAACAGATATACGTGGTTCACCCAGTTTGGGCTACGTCCACCTCGAACAGCCAGTCCTTCCTTTCTATTATCCAGCAAAATGAAGAGACACAACCTACAGCAAATCCGCTGTAATATACTCTGTCTTCTCTCACAGTCTCACCTCTCTGTTTCTCGCTCACACTGAATACACAGGCTATATCACCAGCCCTCAATACAATGCCCTCATACAAAGAGGGGGTTGTCTTCTAGGCAAAAAACCCTAAACTAAATAAGTTCTTACCGTCAGATCATCGCCTAATGAACGCCCAGATTGACTAGAAATTTACTATACTTTTACAAGGCAAATTTACATATGTTTTTAGCTTCGGGGGCGCTGCCCCCGAGCCCCTGCCGGGGGACCACTGGCCCCCGGACCCTCCAGCCGGGGGGGATCAGCCCCCCCGGAGCCCCGTGGGGTGGACAAGTCCCACCACGTGGAGGGGTGTACAAAACTTCCTGGGGTATACATCCGGATGAAACAAAGACCTCTGAACAATCATGCTCCACACACAACACAATATTCACAAATATCATCATATCACAACTGAAAAACATCACCTTTTCCTATCAGATTTAAGAGTTCTAAAAATTCATCTTTGATTCCTTTGGGTGTTGTTAAGATCTCTTTTTCCAAATACTTATGCTTTGATTTTTGAAGGTTGTATCAAAATCGCTCCACATAGTCCTCTGAGATTTTATCTTCCCCTTGTACCATATCAAAAATATCTTCATTGGATTTGTGGTAGTCTTGGTACTTCTTCAAGGATATGTTCTTCATGTCCTCCCATGTTTGGATCCAGTTCCCACCTAGGCTCATGAACCATTGGAGAGATGCTCCTTCTAGAGTAAGACAAAACACTTTCAACCTTTGATCATTAGTACAATAATCATATCCTCTACAAAGTATTTTGAACTCAAATAAGAATGTATCCAGATCTTCATTTGTCAAAGCATGAAAATTTGGCAGAGAAGATGGTGGAATTATGTGCATTTGTATCACTCCTCGTAGATCTTTGATAGGGAATTCAAAAGTTGCAATGTGAGCCATTTCTTACAATAATAGAAGATGCTTTTCATGTGTCTCTTTGAGGCTCCTCCTTAAAATTTTCCTGTCAATTGGTTAGTGAAATGGGTGGTGCTTACATCACCACTTGAGTGGAATTATGAGATTTTCTCAAAAATTCTGCCTCTAAATTTCCTACTGAATTCCTATGATATTATGTTGAAAGGTGGGTGGTGGAGCAAGCACTTTACTTTCTCATTACACAACTTCTTACCTCTTGTTTTTAATACCCAATTCTTTCACATCGGACAAATATCAAACACCTACTTCAACTTCAATGCAATTGTGCTGAAAAATGGGTAGAGGAGAAAGCACTTTACTTGCTCGTTACGTAGGTTCTTACCTTTCATTTTTAATACCATTTCTTTCCCAAATGCAAATATCAAACATACATCACTCTCTATGAAATGTCAACACTTTCCCTGACAATGATGCCAAAATGTTGGGTGCTAAAATGTGTCTTTTAAAACTCCTAATTGCCTCACATTAATTATCAACCTGGGTAAGTCTTTTTGTTTCATGAGTGTACACAATATGTGCAAACTATAAATCTAGAGAGTAATGCCTTTTAAGTTGAACTATAAAACTTGATACAAGAGTAAGTAGATGCATTTATAAAACTCAAGCTGCAACTGTTAACGGAAATATTACATCCAAGCATCAAGACTTAATCTTCAATTGAAATCATAATCAAATCTGAAGCAAAAAATTCAATTGAAAATAACATCAACCGAGAGCATAGTAGCATTAACCAATCCCTTTAAGCTCATTCTATATGAATCACACTCTAACTCAATTAAGAAATTCGAATGGAAATGATGTCAACTAAGAGTTTAGTAGTATTAACCAATCTCTTTCAACTAATTCTATACTGACCACACTCTTATAGTAATCAACAAGATTCAATGCCTTAACTGATAATCAATTTAATCTACAATAAGCGTAAATGGAATCAAATGACAAAGCTACAAAGTACATGAGGTCAAAATAAAGGAAAGTAACTAACTGCAATACAAGAAATTGGAAAATAGCAAACAAGATAAACTAGCATAGAATGGAAAAACATCAAACCAATTAAACTTGCATGAATTAGAAAGATATAACACAAAGCATAGTAGTTTCATCTGCCAGAGGCCAGGCCCTTAGCCACCAGTGAAAAATGTTGAGCTACTTCAAAGAATACGAATGAAGCGCAACGTAAATTATGTATTAACCATTGAATTCAATCCTCATTATAAACGTCTCTTTCAAAATCACATTTTGTTTACTGAAATTACAATTGAGGTCCCAAGGAAAAAGCTAAATCTTTCCATTCTATCATACTATCCTATCATTCCTATCTAATCTATCTCTAATAATATGTATCCCTTTTTAATCTATGTTCTCATTTAAATACACAGAGAGAAAAGAGAGGTTACAATCGAGATGATTACAATATGATTCCCATTACAAAATTGAGTTGTTCACAACAAATTGATCAGCAAGATCATATATGAAATATCTCTCCATCAACATTTCAACAGGAACGGGCCAAATTTGGTATTGGAACTGAGATAATTTGGAAAACGGTTGCAACAGTGAATCTGAGAAAATCGTCTTCAGATAACCTTTTGTTTCCCTTAATACATATTGAATTTGGGAAAACTACTCATAAGAAAACTAATTCAGTCTATGCTAGACAAAACCCATGTTTTGGATATTCCAAATTCTTCTCCATTTGCCCGAAACATCCAATACAAAACTATCACTTCTTATTCCGGTGAATTTCATAGTTGGCATATTTAATGATGAGCTGGAGATCAAATCTGCAATTCGGAAAATATATTGAAGGCTAAAATGGTGATTGATGTTACAAAAAATTTACTAATAAACCATCATTGGTAAAATCATGCATAATAATCATCAACCTATTAAAAATAAAGGAGGAGAAATAATATTTATCCATAAGAGCACAAATAATTATAAAATGGAATTATATGATAAAGTATGATAAATGACATCATAAATAATGGTAGAAATGGATGATATAGGTGTTAAAGAGTGACAATAATAATGACAAACTAGTAGCCCAACAGATGCCAGTTGTTCAAAAGAATGAACTATCTATATGGGCGTTGTTTCGTTTGTCTGCACATGATGCACCCGCTACTGAATCTACTATTGTTGCGCTTCCCTCTCATGTTGGCACAAATCTTGATCTTCTCCGATTTGCTCCCTCATCTCATGCAAATCTTTCTCTGCT
This sequence comes from Pinus taeda, assembly GCA_000404065.3. Lineage (NCBI taxonomy): Eukaryota > Viridiplantae > Streptophyta > Pinopsida > Pinales > Pinaceae > Pinus > Pinus taeda. The sequence goes on along the minus strand of APFE031162310.1, from coordinate 301,841 downwards.
TCTGTTGAGCACCAAAATTACCTCTCTTCCCAACATTTTCTTGAACACTTTCTCTTATATTTTCCCATCTTAGTGCATCCTAAGCTATCAAAAGTTGTTACATGTTGATTTCAAGAGTGTATTTGAGTAATTTTCAAATTATATCATTGTGTGTGCTATTTGATCTAGGTTTTGTTTATCAACTACAGAATGTAGCCACTTTCCGCAACCAACTTGCAATTCCGCAACTATTTTCATTGTTATGTAGGTTATAGGTGTCAGTAGGATGAATGAGATACATGGGTAGCTCAGGGATGATCCACACATGGATTAGGCCCTATTTACTTAGAAAAATTCAAAAGGAAAGGTCCTGGTCGAAGGGTGGTCAACAAAGAGTTCTACGTTAACTAGGACTCTGTTCCTACACATAAAAGAATCCCGAAGTTGTGCCTCGACTCATGGATCCGTTTTTGCCACCTAGAGGCCATCTCCATAACACAATCCAACATCCAACTCACATAGATTTACTGCTCATGGCAACCGAGAGGCTGAATCCTTGGATTTTGATCTGTTCATGTGTCTATTAGTGAAGAAATTCCTCTGAGATACAGTTATCCATTTTCTCTATAAATATAAGCGTTTGCAACGCAGATAGTTAGTTCTTGATACTGTTGTTATAACATTATTTTGTTGTTGTGTAACCGAGAGACAGATTACTTTGTTTCATAATATAAAACTCTGTTTTTCACATGGTTGTTTGAGTGTGGTTTGAAATAACAATGTGTTAATCCAAAGCTGTGGAGAGGGCCCCTGTGTAGTTGAGGTTCTTCTTTTGTTTTTGTATAGTTTTTCATGTATATTTTCTCTCATTCGAGTTGTACATTTCTCATGTTTTGGTTATGATCATAATCGCTCTAACTTTGTACATGTCTTTGTAACTTGTCACATTTCTTACTAACGGTGATAGATGCACTTCAAAATAGGTCTTTAAGTCTAGTTATGCTCGAGCTTCTTAGTGTAGTTTTTGCATCAAGTGGTGATTTGAGACTTGCTTCCTCTGCTAAACCTTAGTTTTCAATTTGAGTTATCTATGATTTTATTTAGTGAGATTTGTTTACTGTTCAAGATAGTTTAGAGATCAGTTCTTCATGCTATATGATGATATCTCTGGAGCCTTTAGCTTAACCCTGTTTTAGAATTTAATTGGCAAGCTATTGTGATTGTAGGTGAAGTAATTGATTTTGATTTCATTAGTATGAAAGTAGATAGTTTAGATGTCAGTTATTTCATGCTATATGATGATATTTCCGGAGTCTTTAGCTTAACTCCGTTTTAGAAGTTAATTGACGACATATTGTGATTATATATGGAGTAATTGGCTTTGCTTTCATTAGTGTGCAAATTAAATAATTTAGATGTCATTATTTTCATGCCATATGATAATATTTCTGGAGTCTTTAGTTTAACCCTGTTTTTAGAAGTAAATTGACGAAATATTGTGATTATGGATGAAATCATTGACTAGTTTCTAGTTTCTTTACTTTTTGGTCTTGAGTTGCAGTAGTTTATTAGGTTTCAATTATGCAATTAGGATGGATAGCACATATAGTAACCTCATCTTCAATACTTCATTTTTAGTTTGGTCTATGTAGCTACATGTTTACACTCTTATCCAAGTTCTGATTTTGTAGATAGCATGTTTTAAGATCTCTTAAGTTTAATGTTTGGAAATTATCATAAGAAGCATAATCCTTGTCTTCGACTCTATATCCACACTTGATCTTTAAAAGTATTCTTAAAACTTTTTCTTTAATAGTAGATTAGGATTCTGTTTGCATTAGAAGACTTTAGGAGACCAACAAGAACAAAACCCCAAAACAAGATAAAACTGAAAACAGTGAGGTAAGAAAAGGGTTGTCTAGCACATATAGTGCACTACACTTCATCAGTTTACAACTCTCGGATTGATAACTTATTTAGCAATTTAGGACACACTAAATTGACTAAACATTTTGGCACCATTGCTGGGGAGGTGTAACTAGGTAACCTATCTCTTACATTAAAAAAAATGGAGAAATTAATAATTTCTTGAAGTATGCTCTGCTCTTGCACCTAGTGTGATCTGGAGGATCAGAAGAAAGGATTATTAGTTCAATAATTTCTTGAGTATGATCTCTTCTTACACCTAGTGTGATCTATAAGATCAGTGTTCGAGAGGTAAATCCCCTCTACGGATAGAGGCAATCCCTACTAGCCCAAAAGGGGTCTAGCAACAATCAAACAATGCTACTCTGCAGGTTCCTAGTTGTAATTAACAAGTGGGTAAAGGAAACCTACTTGGATTCCAACGCTATGTTTGACGAAGAGATGGTCCTCTCGCCCCTTCACTCCAGCCGATCACAATCCTCCACTATCTTCATGGACAAACACCAGCACAAGCAAAGAGAGAACAAACACAAGCGTAAAATCTACTAAAAACAACTATATATCAGTCACGAAAGAGATAATTCACATTGATCATTCATAAGACAAATGGGAATGGAACCATAACAGTAGTCATCTATCTTTATTAATCAGAAATAGAGTAAGGTACAACCAAAGTCCTGACGCTGAGTCCTTCTCTAGAGGGTCCATCCAGCATGTCTCATGAGCATTCACCTTTGAAGTAGATCTCCCAAGTCAAAGGGGTCTCTCTCTCACATACAAGGAAAAAAACTCATAACCTTCCTCAAGCTCTAAAGCAATCCTCACACAACACACCAAATGCCTACAAAGAGCAGCACTAATGCACTAAGAATTCCTCTATATCAAAGTCTATATGTTCCAAAACTAGCTGCTCATGGTCATGGTGGAGGCTTATAAAGGAGAAGGAGTCTCCATGAATAGTTAAAGGATGAGCTTTCCCCCAAGAAAAGTGGGTGGCCAGGTGAACAGACATGCCTCAGAAAGGATGGCGACCTTTACAATGCTAACAGCCAAGTCTGGAGTCATCTGGAAGGCTGGCTGTTAGAAGAAACTCGCCTAAACACGATCAGCGCGGGTGTAAAACTGAGCTGGCGCGCTGACATCGCAACTCAATTACAGAAGAGGTCCGATCAGCGCGAACTAGTACAAGCGGAGGGCGCGCTGTTTGTGAAATTCGACCAGCGTGGAAAACACGTGTGCTTCCGCGCTGGCAGCGCACCAGTTATATTATCACCCAACAGTCAATGCGGTTATTTTAGAAATAGTCGCGATGATCCGATAAACTTAGGCAAAGAGGGTTTTTTAGCCATTTCAGAGAGCATAAGTATGGTGAATGTGATTTTATGACACAGTAGGGAGACTGACAAGGTGACAGTGACATTTTACTGTGTAACAATCAGAAAAAGGATTATTAGCCCAATTAAAATCATCAAAATAAAAAATGACATGCATAGTGAAGCAGATTCTAGGGGAAGGTTTATAGCTAGGGGAAAAAGTTTGATTTTTACAACTCCAACTACTTCAAGGAATAGACAAGATACACCTCCATCCTAGACTCATACTCCTAGCCTTAGGATTCCTAGAATTCAAGGGGCAGCAACTGAATTAGAAGATTCTCCCACACCATCTACTAAATCTGACCTAGGAGAAGAACCGTTCTTCACCTCCATAGGAGAGCCTATTACAGTGGAAGAAGTAGAATTACCTAGAGAAGAAGAGGTAGAAACTATCTCTCATCAGCCATTAATAGAAGAGCCGAAGATTTTGAGGAAACTATCACGGCAGAAGAAGAGTAAGATGGAGAATTTTCACTATTTGGAGGAAGGGATAGAGGTAGAGGTAGAGGAAATAATGGAGGTTGTAGAGGTAACAATGGAGGAGGTAGAGGTAACAATGGGGGAAATAGGGAAGGAGATAACTCATTTGGATTCCCTATAGTAGATGAGGAAACCCAGACAACAATGAAAAACATTTCACATCTGTCCTCCCAAACTTTTATGAATTTTGAAGTGAGGATCCTAAAACATTTCTATTTGAGTTTCAAGTCTTATGCCGAACCTATGACTGTTTAGAACACTCTAAAAAACTCAAATTGTTCTCTTCAACATTGAAAGGGGCTGCTTTAAAATGGTTTATGGGATTGGTCACTCAATCTTTTAGGACTTGGAATAATACGAGGCAGGCATTTTTGGATAGATACCTGGATTATTGTATGCCTACCAATCATAAGGATGAGATATTAAAAATGATGCAAAAAGAAGATGAGAACCTAGAGGATTTGCTTGAAAGATTTCAATACAACTTAAAGAGAGAAAAATGAACAATTTAGATGAGGAAACCTTGAAAGCCCTTTTATTGAAAGCCATTAGAGATGAATGGATAGATATTTTAAACATGATGGGGAAGGGAGACCTCTCTCAACTTCCACTAAGTGACATAGCAGAATTATGTGTCCATCTCTCAAGGGGAAAATCTGAACTGGAGAAAGGATTAGAGATCGTTCTCTTATTATAGCAAAAACATCTACAACTAGGACAGTAAGTAGGGTAGAAATTGGTTATATGCTTGATGAGTTCAAAACTAACATTCTAGGGAGCCTTAGTGAACAGCTAAACACCCTCAAAATTCAAAACAAGCAGAAAACAGAAGTTGATGCCTTAGCCATATTTTGCGCAAAATGTAGAAAGAAACATGCTCTAAGAGAATGTTCCTTAGATGCAAAAGTTGTAGAAACATGTATGATTTGCTCAGAAAGTCATGAGACCAAGGATTCTCCTTCAATCCCAAGTCTTAAAGTTGTCTTTCAGGAGGACCCAAATTTTGTAGAATCTCTTTGCTTTGTTTCAAGAAGACCTTGGCAAGGGCAACAAAATCAAGGATTTAACAATCCAATGAATTTTCGCCCCCCATCAAATTAGAATTCTTGCCAACAACCGTGGCCTCAACCTCAAAATCAGTATCAATCTCAATCATGGGCACAAGGGGTACAAAATCCTTATGGGAAATTTGCTCAATATTATCAATATCCTCCATCTTATCAGGGCTATCCTCCTCCACAAAACCAACAACAAAATCCACAACTTCCAAATAAAAGACCACAACTTTCATTGCCATTTCCACAACAACAACCTCCTCAACAAAATCAAAATCCTCAACTCTTACTTCCATTTCAACAGAAGACAAATCAAATACCAACCCAACCATTACCAAATCCCAACAACAAAAACCCTCAGAATGCTTATATGGTAGAAGGACAACCATTTCCTACCTACATGATTGTTCCTCTAGATCTTAATGATGTTCAACTTAGATCTAGTAGGATTTTAGAAGAGGAAAAACCTTCTATAGATATTCAAGAGCGAGATGCTTCTGAGGAGGATTCTCTCAAATTCAATAAAAGTTTTGAAGAAGCATCCCTTCAAAACCCAACCATTCAAAAATAAAAACAAAAAGAGTCAACCCCCACAACTCCTATAGTTGAGCAACCTGTATCTACATCCAGACCTCCTTTTCCTGAGGGATTACAAATTGATAGGGGGTGGAAAAAAAAATCTTATTGCCTGACTATGATTTCCTAGATGAATTAAAGAATTTCTGTATCAAGATTCCCTTACTACAAGCCATTAGAGAGATTCCTATTCTAGCAAAAACAATAAAGGATTTGAGTATCAAAAGACTAGGTAGGAAATCAAGAAACACAAAAGGAATCCACCTGGTAGGAAAAATAGTAGATTTCATGATGGGAAAGATTACCATGTAGAAATATGTGGATCCAGGTAGTCCAATTGTCAAGACACATATAAATGGAATAGAAATTCCAAATAAATTGATTGACTTAGGGGTTGCTATAAAAATTATGAGTAGACAGACTATGGAACAGCCTAAACTTCCTAATCTTCTTTTCACACCTACCTTCCTACAACTTGTGAATAGATCAATAATCAAACCAGATGGTGTACTAGAAGATATCTCAGTCTCCTTAGATTCTTGGGAATATCTGGTGAATTTCATGATTTTGACTCCCAAGAATAGTTTAGGAGGACACCCTCTTAGGAATACCTTGGCTACCCACAACTGATGCTTTTATTAGTTGTAGATCTAGTTACATGTACATTTATGATGGTAGTTCAACAAAGAAATGTACTTTGTATCCTCCAGCAAAAGAAATTACAGAATTAGGAGACAATGAATGGGTCGATGATGAAGATGCTATACAACCTATCTTTACTCTCTCTGAATTTAGTGAGGATAGTCAAATCCTGGACACATTAGAAAATTTTGAAAAATCTTCAGAATATGATCACACACAATTTCAGTTAGATTCTGATATTGAATACTTCTCATCAAGGAAAATGTCTCTCTACTCTATGGAAGAGTTTGGCAATTGAAATTTTTCAAGGTAAAACATTGAATATCAACAAAAACTTGGAAAAGTTACAACAAGAAGAGCTAACCAAAATCTTACAAAAACATTCTATTGCATTTGCATGGGAGTATACTGATATCAAAGGTATTGACCCTAAGACTTGAATCCATCATATCTATATTGAGGAAAATTGTAGACCAATTAGACAACCTCAAAGAAGGATGAATCCAAATCTTAGGGAGATTCTGAAAGAAGAGCTCCAAAAATTACTCAATGTGAACTTCATTTACCCAATCTTAGATAGCTGACGGGTTTCTCCCTTGGTGATCGTGCCCAAAAAGAATGGTAAATGGAGGGTGTACATTGACTATAGGGAATTAAATAAATAAACCTTGAAGGATCACTTTCCTTTGCCCTTTATAGATCAAGTATTAGATACATTAGCAGGAAAAAAGTAATTTTCATCTCTGGATGGTTTTAGTGCTTATAATCAAATTCAGGTAGCACCTGAAGATCAAGATAAAACCACATTTACTCGTCCATGGCGAACTTTTGTGTACCGATGCTTCCTTTTGGATTATGTAATGCACCTGAAACATTCCAAAGAGAAGTACTAGGAATTTTTTCAGATCTAATCCATGATTGTGTAGAGGTATATATGGATGATTTTACAGTCTCTAGTAATACATTTGAAGAAGCCTTGGAAAATTTGGAAAAAGTCCTTATAAGATGTAAAGAAACAAACCTTTCATTAAGCCATGAAAAATTCTTTATGATGTTTACTGAAAGTATTGTTTTGGGACATCATATTTCAGGGGATGGGATTAAAGTAGACAAATCCAATGTTGAAGTCATCTCCAAGTTACCTATTCCAAATTGTCAAAATGATGTTAGAAGTTTTCTAGGATTTACTGGATATTATAGAAGATTTATAGAAAACTTTACCAAAATAGAATCTCCATTCTTCAAACTACTTACGAAAGACTATGAATTTAAGTGGGGTCCTGATTTCCAATCAACATTTGAAGCCTTGAAAACAAGAATATTTGAAGCACCTATCTTGAGAGCACCAAATTGGAAACTTCCTTTCCATATTTCTACAGATGCTTCAGATACAGCTCTAGGAGCTGTACTGGGACAAAAAGACTTGGTTCCTTATGCCATTTACTATACCAGTAAAAATTTGACTCCCACTGAGTTAAATTATACTGTGACTGAAAAATAGTTCTCAGTTTTTTTTTCATGCAATTAATAAGTTCAGACATTATATAATAGGCTATGAAACTTTTATTCATACTGATCATTCTGCAACTAGATATCTGATGAACAAACCTATTACTAATGGGTGAGTTACAATATGGCTCCTACTTTTACAGGAATTCAATATTACTATGTTAGTTAAACCAAGGAAACAAAACACAGTTGCTAATTTTTTGTCTAGGATTCAAAATATGAAAGAGGACTCTCTTGTAGAGGATAAGTTTCCTGATGAACGCTTATTTGTAGTAACTACTAAAACTCCTTGGTTTCTAGATATGGCTAACTATTTGGTTATAGGGAAACTACCTCCACATTTATTTCCTAGTGGAAGAAGAAAGATTATTCAGGATAGTTCAAGATATTCATGGATTTCTAACGAATTGTTTAAAGGAAGGCCAGACTTTGTCATCAGAAGATGTGTCACTGAAGATGAAATGTCTGATATTCTCAAAGCATGTCATGATGAACCATGGAGTGGACACATTGCTGACAAGAGGACAACTTATAAAATCCTTTCTTTAGGATATTATTAGTCGCCCCTCTTCAAAGATGCAAAACAATATGTCAAAATGTGTGACAACTACCAAAGGGTAGGGAAACCTACCCCTTTAGATGAGATGCCATTACAACCTCAGGTACTCATTGAACCCTTTGAAAAATGGGCTTTAGACTTTATTGGACCTATTAATCCTCCATCCAAGTAGAAAAAGGATATATTGGTATGTATTGATGATGTCACTAAATGGGTAGAAGCCAAAGCATTATTTTCTGCTACTGAAAATACAATAGTTAATTTTCTTTATGAGGATATTTTTACTCGCTTTGGTGTTCCAAGGGAAATTGTGACAGATCAGGGAAGTCATTTCACATGTAGAATGATGGAGAAGTTTATGGAAGAGTACAAGGTCAAGAATAGGAAATCCACTCCTTATCATCCGCAAGAAAATGGTCAAGTGGAGTCCACAAATAAATTAATTGAAGGAATCATTACCAAGATTGTGCATCTACATAAAAGAGATTGGGCGGAAAGGCTTCCTGAAGCCTTATGGGCCTACAAAACTACATGGAGGAACACAACGGGACACACTCCCTATGAACTTGTTTAGGGGAAGGAAGTTCTGCTCCCCATTGAGTTCCAAATTAAAACCTTCAAGATGGCAGTTCAGTTGGGAATGGATCTATTAGAAGCTCAAAAGAATAGATTGGAGCAGTTGAATGAACTAGATGAGATTAGACAAGAAGCAGTTCAAAAAATTGATCTAGTTTAGTAGTAGAAAGCTAAGTGACATGACAAATACATCAAGGACAAAAAGTTTCAAGAATGAGATTGGGCATTGCTATTTGATTCAAAGTTCAAAGATTTTCAAGGTAAATTTCAGACTCATTGGCTTGGGCCATATGAGATTGAAAAAGTTTTTAGCAATGGAGCAGTAAGAATCAAAACAATTGATGGCATCAAACTCCCTTCATTGTGAATGGTCATAGATTGAAAATCTATCATAAGCCACTCTCAAAGGAGGAGTTTATCAAAATATTTCAAGATAATTATGCAATGAGGCTAGTGAAGAAGAATCATTCTTCTCCATCGGCCTAGTCTTTTTTTTTTCATCATCACCTAGAAAAAAATGTATAAGCCTGAAAACTAATCACTGATTGGAAGTCTTATACAAAAAATACAGGGTGAAAATCAGAATATTTTAACGCCCTATACTTTCCAGAAAATATCTTTCATTTCACTCATAGTTTGTTTTATCCCAATCCATTTCATTTTGCTCGATCTCGCCACCACATTCCATCAATAAAATTTCTTTCAGTTTCTCTTCATATTCACCTTTCCATGTATCACCCATATAGTCATTTTTCATTTCCATTCATTCGCCAAGTCAAATGTTATTCACAATGTCAATTTCCACAGCTAAATTCTGATTCTGCAGTTGAATTCTGATTCCGGAGCTAATTACTGATTCCACAGCTAATCCTCTATTGCTCTGCAGTGACAGTCAAGTGATTAGCCAAATAATAATAAAAGCAAGATGCAGGTATGGAAGGAGAAGATCTTTGAAGACACCAGCACCTGAAAAGCGCCTACAAAGGTAGCCAATTAAAATTTATCAAAACGAAAGAGGTATGATTCCAAGTTATGGACAAAACCATTTTCAAATAGCATTTCAAATGCATAATTTGTATATTTTGTAAATCACAGCTCCATAATGTGTAATGATTTGACTTGATCGCTACCTTAACTCCAACATATCCTCTGCATGAATCCTAACGATTTCATAATCCATTTCTGAGTTTAACTCGTACTTAGTCGTACATCCTCATTACACTTGTTAAAATGGCTAATCATGCAAACATGAGCTGATTGAATACAGCTCTCTTCCACTGACGTTCCACTCCGTAGCCTTTTTATGAACCCGCTAATGTTTCACTCCACAACCTTTTATGAACTCAAACTCCATTCAGTTTCGTAAATTTTACGAGTGACACTCTGCCTCCATTCTTTCACACCAGATTTTACAATCCTTGATTCATTGTTTGTTTACACAGACTTCTGCTCCATAAACCCACTCTCATTACATGCTCAGCATTCTTCCCATTTCGTAATCACCGATTTTCTCCACGACCCTCTTCTATTTTACGCTCACATAACCATTCTACTCCTACAAAACTGTCATTTATAGAGGTATCTTTATAGTAAGAAGGAAGAATGGGCCTTATAGTGAGAACAGAACCCGAAGGGGTTAAATTCATGGAACGATACCCACAACTTAGGAGCACATTGAAGAAGGCAAGATAGTTAGAATTTAAACCCGAAGGGGTTAAATTCATGGAAGGATACCCAAAGCTTAAGAGCACATTGAAGAAGGAAAGATGGTTACAATTTATTAAGAAGTTCAAGGGACATAATAAGGAGGTTACAAAAATGTTTTTCAAGATCTTTCAATGGTGTAGAAGTTGAAATTGGGGACATCAAATTTTCAGTGACAAAGTCATCAATTGCAGCGGCCACAGAGCTTCCACAAGAAGGGGAGAGATGGTTTAAGAACAAGGATTTTGAAGAAAAGGTCTGGAGGGTCATTCTTCATAATCCAGATATGGACGTATCAATCTTTAAACGAGGAATTCATGTTTTAGTCTTAAAATATAAATGGACTACTCTGTTGTTGATCATCTAGAAATCCATTACATGCGAGCGCAGGTATGGCTCCATGTACATGTATCATATCATATTATTAATGAATTTCTTGGAGAATGAAACTATCAACCTTCCTTATTTCTTATTGAGTAGTTTGAGAAAAATGTCTACTACTGTGCAAAATAATATAGATGATGTAAAACCTCATCTCTACCATCATGGCCTTATTAAGATCTTGGTTGAGAATCATTTGAAAGAGAGGGAAGATACATGGGAAAAATCCATAGTTAGGAACTTCTTCGAAGACCCTCTTGAAGTGCCTAAGGGGAGTTCAGCAAAGAAAAGTAGGAGGAAAAGAACAACTTTAACAATCCAAGATACTCCTTCTAGTGTGAATAAGGAAACCCGTGAAGAAGAATTGCCTTCTGAAACATTGACTGAAATTAGGAAACAAGAAAAACAAAAAGGAAAGAGGAAAATTGAAGACATTTACTAGACTCCTGAGCCTTCTTTAGAAGATGAGCAAGTGCTTTCTGAGAGATTAATTCATCTTGAAGAATAGTCAACTAAGGAAAAACAAAAAGGAAAGGAGAAATAGAGCATATAAAAGGGAGACATAAGCTCACAAGGTCTAAGAAGAAGCTCTAGATTAAAGGGCAAATTGAAGAAAATACAAATCAAAGGAACTCAATTCATAGACCTGGGAGGTGAAACTCCAGATCAATCCCCAAAAAACACTCCACTTGATCAAAGTCCATAGTATTCTCTTGCTGCTCGGTTAGATTTTGAAACTAGTCCAAGGAAGACAACTCCAGATATTGATCAAACTCAGCAACAGATGTATGATTTCATTGAATCATTGGAACAATAGAAAGCTATGGTAGAGCAAGGAACTTCATTTAATCAGCCAGGTACAACTCAGAAAACCTTGATTCAGTCATTGAAGAAAGAAATTTATGAGCTGGAAGTCCTAAACAAGCATACCCAAAAGGAGAATGAAACATTAAAAGAGCAAAACAAATTGGACAAAATTATCCAAGACAATACCATGCTGCATTTAGGATTATGGCAAAAGAAAAATAGAAAACTGAAGAAGAAGAATACAAGGTTGAGTAGATCCCTCATTAATCTCAAGTATAGATGTCTTATGATGAAGCCGAGGATGACAGTGACAATAAGAAAGAAGAAGAAAATGTTAGATATATTAGCAGAAGTTTCAGAGCAGATGAATTGGAGGGAGGATAGTTAAAATTTCGATTGCATGATGACATGCAACATCTTCAAATTGGGGTTATGTTGAACCCCAAAATTACCTCTCTTCCAACATTCTCTTGAGCCCCTTCTCTTCTATTTTCGGAACTCAGTGCATCCTAAGCTATCAAAAGTTTTTACATGTTGATTTCAAGAGTGTATTTGAGTGATTTTCAAATTATATCGTTGTGTATGCTATTTGATCTAGGTTTTGTTTATCAGCTATGGAATGTAGCCACTTTTCGCAGCTAACTCACAATTCCACAACCGTTTTCATTGTTCTATAGGTTACAGGCGTCAGTAGGAGGAATGAGACACATGGGCAGCTCAGGAATGATCCACGGATGGATGAGGTCCTATTTACTTAGCCAAATTTGGAAGGAAAGGTCCCGGTGAAAGGGTGGTCAATAGAGAATTCTACATCAACTAGGACTCTGTTCCTGCATGTAAAAGAATCCCAAATTCATTCCTGAACTCATGGATCCATTTTTTCCACCTGCAGGCCATCTCCATAATGCAGCCCAACGTCCACCTCACATAGATTTACTACTCATGGCAACTGAGATGCTGAATCCTGGCATTTTGACCTGCTCACGTGTCTATTGTTGAAGAAATTCCTCAGAGATACAGTTATCCATTTTCTCTATAAATATAAGTGTTTGCAATGCAGATAGTTAGTTCTTGATACTATTGTTATAGCATTATTTTTATGTTGTGTAACTGAGAGACATATTACTCTATTTCATAATATAAAACTCTAATTTTCACACAGTTGTTTGAGCGTCGTTTGAAGTAACAACGTGTTAATCCAAAGCTATGAAAAGGTTCCCTATGTAGCTGAGGTTCTTCTTTTGTTTTTGTATAATTTTTCATGTATATTTTCTCTCATTTGAGTTGTACATTTCTCATGTTTTTCTTATGATCATAATCATTCAAACTTTGTACATGTCTTTGCAGCTTGTCACATTTCTTACTAATGGTTATAAGTGCACTTCAGAATAGGTCTTTAAGTCTGGTTATGCTCAAGCTTCTTAGTGTATTTTTTGCATCAAGTGGTGGGTTGAGACTTGCTTCCTCTACTGAACTTTAGTTTTCAATTTCAGTTGTTTATGCTTTTATTTAGTGAGATTTCTTTACTGTTCAAAATAGTTTATATATCAGTTCTTCATGCTATATGATGATATCTCTAGAGCCTTTAGCTTAACCCTATTTTAGAAGTTAATTAGTGAGTTATTGTGATTATAGGTGAAGTAATTGATTTTTCTTTCATTAGTATGCAAGTAGATAGTTTAGATGTTAGTTCTTTCATGATATATGATGATATTTCTAGAGTCTTTAGCTTAACCCCGTTTTAGAAGTTAATTGACGAAAAATTGTGATTATAGATGGAGTAATTGGCTGCTTTCATTAGTGTGAAAATTAGATAATTTAGATGTCATTATTTTCATGACATATGATGATATTTCCAGAGTCTTTAGCTTAACCTTGTTTTAGAAGTTAATTGACAAAATATTTTGGTTATGGATGAAATCATTGACTAGTTTCCAGTTTCTTTACTTTTTGGTTTTGAGTTGTAGTAGTTTATTAGATTTCAATTCTAAAATTAGGATGGATAACAAAGATAGTAACCTCATTTTTAGTACTTGATTTTTAGTTTCGTCTATGTAGCTACATGTTTACACTCTTATTCAAGTTCTGATTTTGTAGACATCATGTTTTAATATCTCTTAAGTTCAATGTTTGGAAATTATCATAAGAAGCATAATCCTTGTCTTCAACTCTACATCCACACTTGATCTTTAAAAGTATTCTTAGAACTTTTTCTTTAACAATAGATTAGGATTTCCATTGCATTAGAACACTTTAGGAGACCAACAAGAACAAAACCCCAAAACAAGATAAAACTGAAAACAGTGAGGTAAGAAAAGGGTTGTCTACCACATACAATGCCCTACACTTCATTAGTTTATGACTTCCAGATTGATAACTTATGTAGCAATTTAGGACACACTAAATTGACTAAACAACTTCTTCCATTCTCTTATTATCCCTCTTCTTTCACGTGATTTGCTTGTTGCATTGCTGCCTCTTCTGTTGAATAGCCATAGCGCCTTGTTATATAATTCGATCTACTCGGAACTTATAGCTTTGTTCCTCTTCCATGTTGTTTCTACTGTTGCTACTGATGGTGTTCTCTGTCATTTTGCTTCACGATGTTGTGCTAACCACTCTATGTGAAAACTAACCTCTTCATTAGGTCTAGAGGAATTGAAGCAATACCTCCATGAGTCCTCCTCGACCCAATGACATGACCCATGTATCAAATGGAACTGAACTGTCATGTAGTGATCCTTCACAATGCATTGTGGGTCATACGGGTTGAAGCTTCGGAGGTCGAACAGGTACATCTTCATTTGTTGAGCTTGTACATCTGCTTTCTTGATGCTTTGGATCTTGTATAACACAATTTGCAATGGAGGAGTGGGCCAAGAAAACTTTGCAAGTGCATCTAAAGAAAAATTTAAGAGAACATGTAGAGCCTTCTCTGCACTGAACACTTTGATGACTGTGTTGTCGAGTGAGGTATACTAATTCACAATGCCTAAAAATGCCTTCATCACTTCTTCTGACATGCAGGGTGTATCCTGTTCGAATATCAACACTTACACTTGGTTGACAAGATGGTTGGACTTTCATATGATTACTCCTTTGAAACTACATTCAGAGAATAGCTTGAAATACATGTTCACAATAGTCTTCGTTGGTGACCATGGCCACTCTAAGCCCAGGAATTCATGTCTGGCACAGACTGCATCTAGAATATAGGTGGACATGAAAACTTCTACATGCATGCCTTCGGATGAATTTCGAGCCTTCGTGACTTGCTCCTTCAGCTGATGAGCTAGTATGCTAAACCAGTTGCATGGTATTCCTTCTTTGGCCATTTGCTGCAACTTGACCACCCAACTCTGAGGGAAGGTCTCAATGCTTGCTTGGCCATTCATTCAACATGCGAACATGACCAGGTGTTGCTATCCCTTCCTCAATATATTCATCTTATAGATATGATTTTGTGTCATCGTGGAATGAGCTAGCTCTTTTACCCAATTCTTTAGAATGTCTCTGTAGTGGCTTTTATTGTTGGCCAAGATGAACGAAGGGGTCATGATAGTCATTAGCTCATTCATCTGATACATCTCATTGTAATCTCATTCCCAGAAGGTTGGAAGATTCTTCCCACTCACACTACTCAAGGTCATCATCTCAGGGTGAGTGTGAGAGACGATCCAATGAATCATGTCTGCGGATGGGAACATCGGGTATCTACACACAATCTAGTACAAGTTGAACTTATGAATGTTCATGTACACCTAACAGTCTTCAATGTCTTCCCAAAAGTACCTACAAGTGTTTCATTCACCTCTTTCCACTTCATTTTATTTTCCTTGTCTAAATACAGCTTCATATCTTCATAGATTAGCGGACCAGAGGAAAACTGCTCAGTTACTGCTCCAGCTACCATACCACCAGTGTTCTAAGATCCTATTCTCTTGGAAGCCATTGAGATAGATGAAGACCTGAAAGGTCTCGAAACAAGCAGCATGCATGGGAAGAAATATTTTACTGAAAACAAAGAAAATTTGGGGAAGGACACAACACATGCTTGTGAAACTGATGAGCAATATTGCGCAAAAGATAGTCTACATTGACTGGGAGGCTAGAATGGTTGTTGGATCTGCAAAATGTGCAATCTATGGGAAGATTTGTGCAAATTCTTGGGCCAAACAGCCACTACTCTCTAGGAATGCACAAATCAATCCAGGGGGACAGTGCTAGGCCAGAATATGAAAATCTATAGAGGAAGGTGAGCCTTCCTTTTGCAGATTGTGTAATGCAACCTTGGTGAAGGTAGAGGCTAGTCCAAGGTTGGCCCGACTTGCTGATAGGCAACTGAAAGCAAGTCGATGAAATTCATCATGACACTAAGTGATAGCAGAAGTGATAAGCAATGCATGCAAAACATGAATAGAAGATTCACCAAATAGATCAACATGCATGTGGGTGAGGTCACTTGCCACTTGGGTGAACGTCTATGAAAACCAATTTCATGCATGTGACAGTAGTGGGACAGCAATGAAAATTGAAACAGGGCTAGCACAAGCTATAAGATATGTAAACAAGAACATGCATTCAAAGAAATCAAGAAATCAGAATTCACAAAAGCGAATACAGAAAAAGTGACATAAATGTTGAAAAACACAAGTTGAGGCCACTTACCCTTGAATAGTTGAGTCGAATGTGTCAAAGAGTCTTGATGTGCTTTGGTATGTCAGAGCTCCATGATCGATGTGAATGAATGAGCTATGACACATCGAATAAATAATTTTGGTCTCATGACGTGCATGCCAAAAATCTAGGGAAAAGCAACACATGGAGGGAAACTTCTAAAACAACATTTCATGTAGCCTATGGCTACTAAAAATAGCTCCCTAAATCATGGCTTTCCTTTTTCATGTTGTCTCTTTCTAGTCCAGGAATATCAGGTCATGCATGCATGCAAGTCAATTTTCCTCAACCCTGAGCAGAACTATTCAACCAAACTAGCCATGCATGCCAGTGCTCAACTGCTTGGGAAAAATGTGCATTCTTGACTATAAGCTAGGTTGAATGCCCAAGGGGATTGTGCAATTTCTTGGAAGAGCAGCTGACTGCGGCCCATATTTGTGCAAGTCCTAGGCTGAACAGCCTTCTGCTGGGAGAAAATAAGCAAATCCTACTGGGAGGGTTAGCTCAGAGGATTATGCAATACTGGGGAACATTAGGTTGTTAGAGGGGATTGCACAATTCCTGGAGGGAAGGCTGGTTGCCTCCATGAATGCACAATTTTTAA
The DNA here is from genome assembly GCA_000404065.3 of Pinus taeda. Lineage (NCBI taxonomy): Eukaryota > Viridiplantae > Streptophyta > Pinopsida > Pinales > Pinaceae > Pinus > Pinus taeda. The sequence continues at coordinate 284,990 of APFE031162310.1, read as the reverse complement.
GGGGAATATGTTGAGTTTGTAGTTGTACCAAGTCTGGGTAAGCTACCTATGAGGGGAATGAATAAACTGTGATCGACATGTTGCCTTTGTTCGAGGAAAGCACTGAATATTGAGTACTTGACGAAGTAAGACAGTGTTCTGTAAGGTTGGTAGGGGAGGCTCAAAAATAGGCTAAGGAAAAATTTTGAAGGGTAGTTGTGGCTACGAAAATAGGACCATAATACTTTGGTGATAATTTATTATCCTTCTTACCTTGCTTGAGGGACATTTGTTTGTATGGTTGTAGTTGTAGAAATACCTAGTCAACTGCATCAAAACTTCATTCGCTGTGATGTTGACATACTTGTTGTTTCATTTTATTTTTTGCCATAGTGAGGATATCCTTTAAGAGTTGAAGAAATTATTGTTGATGATCGATGTGATATTCCACTGCTTGAACCTTAGAATTTTCTCTTAAATATGATGTGATGGATGGTGGATGATATCCAGAAAGTGCCATAAATGGCATCATTTTTTCTACAGTATGGAAATGTTATACCACCATTCAACCATAGGAAACAATTTGACCCATTGTGTCCTTTTATCATATAAAAAGCAACAAAGGTATCCTTCCAAATGTTTTTTTCACTATCTTAGTTTTCCCATTAGATTGAGGATGATACGATGAGCTATGAGCTAATTGAGTACCCATACAAGAAAATAGTTTTGTTCAAAAATTTCCAATGAAAATGGGATCTTTGTCTCTTATAATAATGTTTGGGTTTCCATGTAGCTTTTGAATTGTTTCCATAAATGCAGTAGCAACTGTATTGGCTTTAAAGGGATGAGATAATGCACAAAGTGTGCATACTTGGTAAGTCTATCAATTACCACCAAGATGACATGCTTTCCATTAAGCTTAGGTAAACCTATGATAAAATCCATTGAAACCTCCTCCGAACGTTAACTTATGTCAAGACAATACTGCAGAGGTTTAATATGTAGGATAGTAAACCCATGAATGTTCCTATTCCTATAGGTGTAAAGTTGCCTATCAAAGAATGTCCCAAAGCACAAGAAGAGGAAGAGGACATGTCTCATGTTCCATATGTAGGTGCAATGGGTAGCCTAATGTATTTAATAGTTTATACTAGAATAGAAATTGCACACGCAGTAGAAATATTGAGCACGTTTATGTCAAAACTACAAAAGGATCATTGGACAAAAGTGAAGCAGGTTTTCAGTTATTTGCATCGCACTAATGATTATGGTTTGTCTTACCGAGTAATCTATGATTGGTCAAAGTTTTGGAAATCTGTGTATTTGTTGATGCAAACTCGATGGAGATATGGACCAAAGAAGATCTACAAGTGGATATGTGTTTAAGCTATTTCGAGGAGAAGTGAGTTGGATGAGAAAGAAACAATATGTAGTCGCACTTTAACCTATAGAGCCAGAATACATGGCACACACTCATGCAATATAGGAAGTAGTTTGGTTACAAAGATTGCATTCAGGTATGGGGTTAGTACAACAAGCTATAAGGATAGACTCTCACATCCAAAGTGTAATTTTCTTGTCAAAGAACCCTACTTATGATTCAAAGACAAAATAATTAATGTTCAGTATCACTTTGTGAGGGATATTGTTTAGCACAAAAGGTTTTTGCTGGTAAAGGTGTACACTTTGAAGAATGTTGCAGATGCATTAACGAATTTTGTGAGGACTGAGAAGTTTTCTAGGTGTAGATAAACAATGCACATTGTAGGGTTGGACCAATGACTAATCTATCCTTTGACACCATTTTTGGAAAAGAAAAAAACAAGTGGGATAATGTTGTGTGTGTGTTATATTCTTTCCATGACTAGACCCGAGAAAAAAAGACTAGACCCTGTAATAGGTGGGCAGAGCTACCTTTGGTTTTGTGCATGGGCTTTGCACATGCGTTTGGGCATGATAAATTTATGCCCAAGGTATTTTGTATATCCGGTCAAGGGAAATATGGTTATGTTCTAATCCATGGTTAATGGATTGGGGTTTTTGAATGCTTCGGCATGTATGTGTCTATATATATATATATATATATATATATATATATATATATATATATATATATATATATTATATATATATATATATATATATATATATATATTGTAACATTAATAGGAACATAATGAAAATCAATCGGCTAGGTTTCGCGTTTGGGATCCACAAGAACATCTATATGTATATTTGTTTTATATTCTCGCCATTTTATATTTATGTCTTAAGAATTCGCTTGCAGGTAATTTTGGTGCAAATTTAAAACCTACATTTTGTATCAAAGTTTGTTCAGCTTCACGGGGATGCCTTTGGTGCTGAGGGGTTTACTCAGGCATTTGGTAAACCCTGTTCCGTGGGAGATCTATGGGGTCGATTCTTTTAGTGAAAGAAGATGGTGAGCAGTGGAAAGATAAATATCGAGAAATTTAATGGCCAATGTTTTGATTTATGGAAGCTAAAGATGGAGGATGTGCTAGTCAATAAATATTAATAGATCATTGTAGATTCAGGTACTAAACCAAAGGAAACGTAAGTAGAAGATTGGCCAATTTTAGATGGGAAGGAAAATAGCACAATATGGTTTTGTATCTCAGATTTAGTATTGTTTAATGTATCACAGGAACATACGGTGAGGGATTTATCAGTTAAGTTAGGTATTTTATACTAATCTAAGTCTTTGGTCAACAAATTGTTCCTGCTCAAAAGTTTGTATAACCTAAGGATGAAGGATGGAGACTCGGTGACAAAGCATATGAATGACTTTAATTCTATGGTAATCTATATGTTATCTCTTGATATCAAAATTTTAGATGAATAGAAGTGCATCATTTTGTTGTGTTCTCTACCAGATTCATGTGATAGTCTAGTCATTGTTATAGGTAGCAATGTAACTACCTTGAAGTTTGACGAAATAGCACAATATGGTTTTGTATCTCAGATTTAATATTGTTGAATGTATCACAACAATAGATGATGAGGGATATATCGGACAAGTTAGGTATTTTATACCAATCTAAGTCTTTGGTCAACAAATTGTTCCTACTCAAAAATTTGTATAACCTAAGGATGAAGGATGGAGACTCGATGATAAAGCATACGAACGCCTTTAATGCTATGGTAATCTATATGTTATCTCTTGATATCAAAATTTTAAATGAAGATAAGTGCATCATTTTGTTGTGTTCTCTACGAGATTCATGGGATGGTCTAGTTGTTGTTATAGGTAGCAATATAGCTACCTTGAAGTTTGACAAAATAGTCTCATATTTGATATTGGAGAAGGTGAGATGGAAAAATATGGAGAGACAAAATGGAGGTTCCTTGTTTGTACGAGGACAGTTCCATAACATAAAATAAAACTCCTCTAGACAGAGATATAAATGTACAAGGAGATCTAAATCTCAAGGAAAACCTGTAAAGGCATGTTGGAAATGTGGAAAGGAATGACACTACAAAAGAGACTATAGATATAAAACTCCTAAGAAAGGAAAGGGATTTGATGATGCTACTTCTATAGAGGCGAAAAACACCTCAGATGAAGGTGGGTATGTGGACTTGGCTTCTTATTCAAGTACAAATGTAGATCATGAGGAATGGTTGATTGAATCAGGTGCATCCTTTCACTTAACTCCCCAAAGGGAGTGGTTCTATGAGTACAAGAAATATGATGGTTGTGATGTATTCTTCGGGGGTGATAGGAAGGCTAAAATCGTTGAATGAAAAAAACTAAAGTTGAAGTTGTAAGGTGGAAGGATTAGAACACTTTCTAGTGTTTTGCATATTCGTGTGTTGGCTAGAAATTTGATTTTTGTAAGGAATATGGATGATGCAAGTGTAAAATTATTCTTTGAAAAATATACTTACAATATGGTTTGGGGAGAATTGCTATTGATTTGAGGAGTGTGGATTGGAAGTCTATACAATGTTCTACTTAGTAATATTATTGATGGGTTCAACATTTTTGTGGTTCCTAAAAGTGGAGCGGAAAACCTAATGATCTCTAGAGAAAAGACCATTTTGCCATCAAAGGCTTGGAAATATTTAAGAGAAGGGAATTTGAATACTACATGGTAATGCTATGGTATAAGGTATGTCTAATTTCTCTTTGTATTTTTATTTTTGTCAACATTGTGTACATCAAAAGCAAAATCGAGGAGTTTCCCCTTTGTTGCTAAGAGGGCAAAAGAGATATTAGAGCTTGTGTAGAGTAATGAGTTTGGACATGTGTCAGTTACATCACTCGATATGTCTATGTACTGTGTGTCCTTGATATATGAATTCTCAAAGAATACATGGATATATTTCCTTAAGAAAAAATATGAAGTCTTTGAAACATTTAAAGAATTTAAGGTTTTGGTGGAAAATCAGATAGAGAAGAAGATTAAGGTGTTAAGGACACATAATGGTGGAGATTTTTGCAAGAAGGAATTTGAAGAGTTAAGTAAGAAGTATTATATAGCATAACAAAATACTACTTCATACACACATTAGAAAAATAGAGTTGAAAAAAGGATGAACATGAAGTTGGTGGAAAAGGTAAGAAGAATGCTCAATGGTGTCAAGTTAGGAGAGGAATTATTGGTAGAGGGAGTGGAGACTTCATGTTACATAGTTAACATCACCTTCATCAGCATTGGAGGATAAGACTCCACATTAGGTATGGACTTGTAACAATCCATCTCTTGCAAATATGAGGGTATTTGGTTGTGATGCATATGTACATGTTCCAAAGGAGAAAAGAACCAATTTGGATAGTAAATTTGAAAGGTTAACCTTTAGTAGGTATAATGATGCTTTAAAAAGTTATAATATTTGGAACTCAGAAACAAGGAAGGTTGTGTACAACCGAGAAGCATTTTTTAGAGAGGTGAAATATGTTATTAAACATGAAGTCCTACCAAATGAACCTCTGAAGATAGAGTTTAAGCTAAATGAGGAAGAATTAGAATCTATAGCAGAACAAGGATCAGAAGATGAGGAACCACAAACTCGAGCTTTTAGAAGATTGGTTTGATAAAGAAGGTAGCAAGAAAGGTATAGTCCATATGCTTTATGTTCAAATTTATCTTTATCTATTACTAATGAAGATCCCAAAATTGTGAGGGAGGTAGTGGATTGAGAGGGTGGAAAACTCTTGAAAGAGGCCATGGTTGATGAAATGGCACCTTTTAACAAAAATTATGTTTTGGATATGGTAGAGTTGTTGGCTCGAATGAAACCCATTAGAATAAAATGGGTGTTTAAGAAGAAAACTAATGCAAAAGGAAAGGTAGAGAAATACAAAACTCAGTTGGTAGCAAAAGGTTATTCTAAGGTGCCGACAATTAATTTTTGTGATATTTTTTCTCCTCTTTCCAAGTTAGCTTCTACTAGATTGCCTTTATCTGTTGTTGTTGCTTTTGATTTTGAGGTAGAATAGGTGGATGTGAAGACAAAATTGCTTCATGTGGATTTGGAAGAAGAGATCTACATGAAGTAACTTGAAGGATTTTTGCTAAAGGGTAAGAAAGAACTAGTATGCAAGTTAGAAAAGTCTTTGTATGGGTTAAAATAGTCATCAAGGATTAGGTATCATAAATTTGATGTATATATATATATATATGCAGACTTGGCTTCACTAAAACAAAATAGGATCACTTTGTATATTATAAATTAATTGGTGACCGTGTTATTTATTTGGTCTTGTATGTGGATTGTTAGGTCCTAAATCTACCTCAGTCTGAGAAAGGAAGGATCTAGGGTAACATCAAACGACGCTTGACCTGGTAGCTAGCCCTACCAGGTCGAGAGAGGGCTCTCTCCTTGTAAATCTCAGAAAAATATGACCAATGAGGCTTGAGATGGTTGATGTGAACACTAATTTTAGGCTAGGTATGTGTGCAAATGAGTTTTATTAAATTTAATGATCTTTTGTTGGCTCAAATGGAAAGGCAGATTTGGGTCTAGGGAATGAGGCTCAGTTTTGCAGAGATCTCTATGGGGCAAGGTAGGCAAATGATTTGGTACTTCAAATTGAGTGAGATGGAGAGATTTTAGACAGGTGAGTAGTTGAATAGGGCAGGAAAACCTTAGGGATTCTCTTCAAACAACTAAAAACATAAATAACTAAACAAACCCTCGGTAGAGCACTGCAATTTCAATGGATTCAACATTTATCCTTGTTTGTTTTAGTTAAGATGAAGCAAGAGAGATAATGGCCTACATAAACACATGTAAACTTACAATTATAGAAGGAAACACAATACCAAAAAAATATGCCACATGAATCCCATAAAGTGCTGCAAACCCTGGTCTATTCCTTAGCGAAACTGTTGAAATGAGTATACAATGAAGCTCGAAGCTTTCCCAAAAGTCCAACCTTTGATAATGACTAAAAAATTACAAAATATAGGCAACCAAAAACTCATCCTAGCCTCTAGGGGTCGGGCTCATAAGTTTAGGAGCTGTTCCAACAAATTCTAAACTGAGAAGTAAAAAGTAGGCAGTGGAACAGCTTGCCTCTAGAAACTAGGGAACTCATTCATTCAGTTGCAAACTACCTTTTCATGGATGAATCTACTTCTATGAGTGAAAATTTAACATAATTACATCAAAATACATCAATTCACATTAAATTACATCATGATTTTGACAGTTAGAAGGAGAAAAATCAAACTGTGAAGAAACTAGGCAAAAAAATAGAGTATTTTGGCCAAACTGAACAAAATTCCTTCTATGTGCCGTGCCGATTTCCCTATGCATAGCGCCTTTTTGAAGCTGATTTTGGAGGCCTTCCTTGTCTCCAAATTGGTCATGAGATAGCTAATTGGAAATATTATTGAGTCTAATTTCCAACCCAACTGGAATTTTTCAATTTGGAGTTCATTTTTCATGTAAAAAATCAAATCTCCCAAGACTGGTCAAAATGTGCAAAATTAGGCTGCATAAAGGCAGAGTGTTGTTGAAGTCAACTTTTGAAGGTCTTCCACAACCCCAAATTGAGCTCATGATAACTCATTGCAAAGATCTTTGTGTTTAGTTATCATTTAACACATCACAAAAGTCACTAAGCCAACCAAGCTAGGAGAAATATTTATTTTTCCAAGGTCACTTTAGAGGTGCATCAATTCTCCTCAGGGAACTGTATTTTTTATATTTCTCTAAAACCATGATACTTGTGTAAAGAGTGAAGAAGGTTTTTCTTCCTAGGCCTATTGTGGACAAAAGAATCTCTCAATTTTCCCAAATGCATCTTTTATTTCTCAAAAACATCATTGGAGTAAAACCTATCTCGATGTGTGGAACAGGGGATTTGTCGAAATGAAGTGAAATGAAGGGGATAAGGGGCTTCTAAATTCTTGAGAAAATTTTAGGAAGTATGGAGGGATGTGAGAAAGTAGGGGAAAGTGAAATTTCAAAGATTGAGTGAGGGGAAGGGATCCAAAAGGGCAAAACACAGGCCTAGCCTAGAAATTTGTCAAGTTGTAGCAAGAAACTAGGGTCTGTGCGAAAATGAGGAATTTGGTGGATCTCAGTGATGAGAAATGTTTAATAAGGTACATTAAGGATAGGGGAAGGTGTATGAACATTAGGATACAAGTTTTGATGATGATTTTATCATCCAAGATAAATTACCTTCAAAACCCCACGAGGGGGAAATGAACCTTACTTAGGCACAACTAAAGCATGAACAAGGTGTAAAATGAGCCAGTGGAACTTGACATGATGATGAAAATTCTCTGAATGATGGTACACTCAGCTGAATGGTGAATGGACCGAAATTTTGACAACTTTGAAAGGAGTGAAAGCAAACCCTAGACCTAATACTTAGTGACCAAATTTTACTTGAAGACTCACTAAAATGACAGAATTTGACCTTGACACCTTAAAATCACTTTGTAGGAGCATGTTTGATCACTGGAGGAAGGCTGCAAAGACTGACACTAACATTGGCTCCAATGGGGATGGTAGCTCCTTGGAGGTGCCAAGAACTATAGATCTCTCGGAAAGCAGGCAGTGCCTTCGTCCATTGGACTATGGAGTCAATAACTTCCACAAACTAAAACCAATATGTTGACTCAAAACATAACTTCAATTATAAAGACTGAAAACTGACTCGATACTAAATTGACTAAAACAAAAAAAATGACTCATGACTTACTTAACTGAAACAAGTACTTACAAAGCTTTTTGAATGGAAGCAAACCATCAAGATTTGAGGGCTTCAAATCATGATGACAACCACCTTCCTACTAATGAAATATGTACAATCATGTGAAGTGGGTCTTCCAATGTAACCAATCCAACAGATGGCTACATACTGAAATGTTGCTCTTACTTTCCCTGAGTAGGTAGAACAATGTACATGTAGGCAACTCATAATAAAAAGTGAAACCAAGGCTTATGCTAACGAACCAGACAACATTCATCTTCTCTAATTCTTGCAAAAGAGTGCCGAAGGGATCTTGAAAATCCTGAAGCACTATCTTGTCTTGAGATTCAGTAGCAAAAATACATGTACTCTCTTTATTATGATCTGAAAGAACAATTGGTTGTTGATTGATAGTAACTGACTTGAATTCTAGCATACTATGTCTCTCAGATTCACATTCCTCAATTTCATGGTCTAGGTCATTCTCAAACATAAAACAATCTTCAATATTATCAAACATGACATCCTTATCATCTTCATGAAAGAAAATATTATCTGTTCGTTGATCTATAAGGCTAATGTCAAGACTGTCATCATTTTCAAAAGAGAAAGAAGTTTCACCAACACCATCTTGACCATGTGCACACTACAGACCTGCAATAGTTTGGGCTGGAACCTGAACTTTCAGGAGTAGATCTATTTCATCTTCAGACAGAGGCGATAATACTTTTTGTTTCCTTTTTCTTAAGAAATTATTATCTTCTTGAAATAACTTTTCAAAACATGAAAATATTGAATGACAGTCCTCAATTCCCTGGGCTTTTCAAATTTGAAAACATTGTTGATCATCTTCATATGACATGGCAATCAAATTATTATTTACCACTGAGTTATTGAAAGAATATTTTTCACTTACTTGAACAAAGATCTCATTTTTTTTTCATGAAATGACTGGATTACCTCCTCATGAAGGCTTTGGTCAATAACTCTATCTTCTTCATTCGAGATGATCTCAACAACAGAGCTCTCCTTCATGGGATTCAGAACAAGGTTGTCTTCATCATCACGATCTAAATCTAGATCTGAAATAGCTGACTTGACTTTATCACATTCTCAAATTGAAACTTGACTTCCATGCATACTGTCTTCTTCTATGGATAGATATGAAATAAAACCTTCTTTTTCATCATTTTCCACTGTTATAAGATCTTGATCCTACTGCAAAGTTTCCTAAGCATCTTGATGAGTATCTTCTAAGCTATTTTTATGCTGCTGAAATGGATTTTCGTATAGGGCTTCCATGATCTCATCGTCCATGAAGTCATCATCTTCATAAACTTTTTCAAGATTTTCAATAAAACTATGAACATGGCTACAACAATCCTGAACTAAGGTTAAGGATGGATAAGATTCTTTATACCTCTCAAAGAACATGGTATGATAATCCTTCAAACAGTAAATACAAGTAGGCAGCAAACTTTCATACCAAGATCGGGCTTCACCTTCCAGAGTGGCCATGAATATCTTCATCAAAAAATATTAAGGAAAATCAACCTTCAACTTGCTAATATGTATGTGAAATCTAACTAGTTGTAAAGTGGCATCATTCCTATTATCATCTTTAAACATAAGAAAATTCCTTTACCAATCTACCTTAGGAATTTTATTTGGAAAACCTAGAATGTGATCTCAGCTCATGGGAGCATACCTTCAATCCAATGAAACCATTTTGATAACAATGAATTCACCAAGAAATTCTTCAGGCTACTGGTTCTTGAAGAGTCGAGTTGCCATAAAAATTCTGAACCTTGGGATTCTTTGACACTGGAGTCACTAGGTGAACGATTTCAACCTTCCTGTGTCTGACTGTTGTCCACCACCATCAACAGTCAAATCTAACATGATTCATGTACTAGGGAAATTTTCAAGTTAGAAGTTCAACTTATAAGACTAGACCAGAGATTGATTGAAGCAATTTTTATCTACTTATGCACTCGCAAAGCAATGTGCAGTTCGAAGCCTTCCTGGCATAACTTCAGGCTCTATCTGTAGTTTATAAAGAAAGAAAACTGACAAACAAATAAGCTTTTCTTCCCTAGTATGGTCACCACTATGTTAGGGCCTAAATCTACCTCAGGCTGAGAAAGGTAGGATCTAGGGTAACATCAAACCATGCTTAACTTGGTAACTAGCGCTACTAGGTCGGGAGAGGGCTCTCTCCTTGTCAATCCCAATAAAATATTGTCAATGAGGCTTGAGATGACTGATGTGAAGACTGATTTTAGGCTAGGTATGTGTGGAAAGGAGTTTGATTAAATTTAATGATGTTTTGTTGGCTCAAATGGAAAGGCAGATTTGGGTCTGGGGAATGAGGCTCAGTTTTGCAGAGATCTCTATGGGGCAAGGTAGGAAAATGGTTTGGTACTTCAAATTGAGTGAGACTGAGAGATTTTAGATAGGTGAGGAGTTGAAGAGGGCAAGAAAACATCAGGGATCCTCTTGAAATAGTTGAAAACATAAATAACTAAACAAACCGTAGGTAGAGCACTGCAATTTCAATGGATTCTACCTCTATCCTTGTTTGATTTAGTTAAGATGAAGCAAGAGAAATAATAGCATACATAGACACATGTAAACTTAAAATTATAGAGGAAAACATAAAACCAAAGCAAGATGCCACATGAATCCCATAAAGTGCTGCAAACCCTGGTCTATTCCTTAGCCAAACTACTGAAATGAATATACAATGAAGCTCCAAGATTTCCCAAAAGTCCAACCATTCCTAATGAATAAAAAATTGCAAAATATAGGCAACCAAAAACTCATCCTAGCATCTAGGGGTTGAGCTCATAAGTTTATGAGCTATTCCAACAAATTCTAAACTGAGAACTAAAAAGTAGGCAGTGGAACAACTTGCCTCTAAAAACTAGGGAACTAATTCATTGAGTTACAAACTACCTTTCCATGGATGAATCTACCTCTATGAGTGAAAATTTAGCATAATTACATCGAAATCCATCAATTCACATTAAATTACATCATGATTTTGACAATTAGAAGGAGAAAGTCAAACTGTGAAGAAACTAGGCGAAAAAAAACAGAGTATTTTGGCCAAAATGAGCAAAATTCCTCCTATGCGCTGTGTTGATTTCCCTATGCATAGCACCTTATTGCAGCTGATTTTGGAGGCCTTCCCGGTGTCAAAATTTGGCATGCGATAGCTCGTTGGAAATATTATTGAGTCTAATTTCCAACCCAACTATAATTTTTCAATTTGGAGTTCATTTTCCCTATAAAAAATCAAATCTCCCAAGACTGGTCAAAATGTGCAAAATGAGGATGCCTAAAGGTACAACGCTATTGCAGTCAACTTTTGAAGGTCTTTATCAACCCCAAATTGAGTTCATGATAGCTCACTAGAAACCACTTTGTGTCTAGTTATCATTTTACTCATCAAAAAAGTCATTAGACCAACCAAGCTAGGAAATATCTTGATTTTCCCAAGGTCACTACAAAGGTGCATCAATTCTCCTCAAGCAACTTTATTTTTCACATTTCTATAAAACTATGACACCTGTGTAAAAAGTGAATGATTATTTTCTTACTTGGGCTATTTTGGACAAAAACCTCTCTTAGTTTTCCCAAATTCATATTTTCTTGCTCAGAAACATCATTGGAGTAAAACCTATCCTGATGTGTGGAATAGGGGATTTATCAAAATGAAGTGAAATGAAGGGGATAAGGGGCCTCTAAATTCGTGAGAAAATTTTGGGAAGTAGGGAGGGATGTTAGGAAGTAGGGGAAAGTGTAATTTCAAATATTGAATGAGGGGAAGGGGTCCAAAAGGGCAAAACATAGGCCTAGCCTAGAAAATTGTCAAGTTGTAGCAAGAAACTAGGGTTTGTGCGAAAATGAGGAATTTGGGGGATCTTGGTGATGGAAAGTGTTTAGTAAGGTAAATTAAGGATAGGGGAAGTTGTATGAACATCAGGATACACGTTTTTTTGATGATTTGACCATCCAAGAGAAATTACCTTCAAAACCCTAGTAGAGGGAAATGAACCTTACCTAGGCACAACTGAAGCATGAACAAAGTGTAAAATGAGCCAGTGGAACTTGACATGATGATGAAAACCCTCTGAATGATGGTACATTCAGCTGAATGGTGACATGGACCGACATTTGGAAAACTTTGAAAGGAGTGAAAGCAAACCCTAGACCTAATACCTAGTGACCAAATTTTACTTGAAGACTCACAAAAATGACAAAATTTGACCTTGACACCTTAAAATCACTTTGTAAGAGCATGTTTGATCACTGGAGGAAGGATACAAAGACTAACACAAACATGGATGATATGTTGTTAATTGGAAATGACAAAGCAATTATCAAGGATTTGAAGACCCAATTATCCTCCAAATTCGACATGAAGGATCTTGGTGCTATAAACCATATTCTAGGCATGGAAATTAAATGAGATCATGTAAAGAGGAAGCTCTCGTTAAACTAGAGGAAGTATGTCGAGACAATACTGCAAACGTTTAATATGTAGGATAGTAAACCACTAACGGTTCCTATTCTTGTATGTGTAAATTTATGTGTTGAACATGAAGAGGTCATGTATTTTCTTCCATATGCAAGTGCAATCGGTAGTCTAATGTAGGCAATGGTCTACAGAAGACCATACAATACACATATTGTGGGAGTATTGAGGAGGTTTATGTCAAAATGAGGGAAGGAGCATTAGACAATAGTGAAGTAGATTTTCATGTATTTGCGTGGCACTAGTGATTGTGGTTTGTGCTACCAAGGGTGACCAGGATTGGACAAAGTTTAGATATCTGTGGCTTTGTTGAAGAAAATTGCGCTGGAGATATGGATCCGAAAAGATCTACAAGTGGGTATGTGTTTAACCTATTTGGAGGAGTAGTCATTTGGATGAGAAAGAGAGGGAGTGTAGTGGCATTTTCAACTACATAGGCATAATACATGGCAACCCCTTATGCAAGGAAGGAAGCGCTTTGGTTGCAGAGATTGTGTTTAAGTATGGGGTTAGTATGGCGAGCTATAAGGATAGATTATGATAGCCATAGTGTAAAATTCTTGGAAAAGAACTCTGATTATCATTCAAAGAAAAAGAAATGGAGATTCATGAAGTTTGTATGTAAGTAGGAAACTAGCCTATTCATCAGCAAACTCATCTTCCTCATAAATCACGGAAAGGAAGTTATGTAAGTGCATAGGAAAAACCACTTTGCCTCCACCATCATACATGTGAATGGACAAGAGATTGAAAATCTTCCCTGAGATGGAGACATCTTCACGATTGGACAAACACCTCGGGGGAAGAAGAATACAAGACTCCATGAAAGATACGTAAAGGTTCAAAACTAGATGAGAGGACAGTGCTTGTCTCCAGCCCTCCTTGTACCCCCATAAATGCTAACAGTGCTGGACTTGCCAACATGTCAAGTGGATTTTCCCAGTAAGAAGTCCAAACTAGGCTTCAAACCATTTGGTGTAGGAGTCCGAGCAGTGGGTCATAAGGTAATGCCTTGACTGCCATGTTGCACAGAGGCAAGTAAGATAACTCTATCTGTAGTAAGGTTTTGACTAATGCAGAGAGTCAAGGAATGTGTATGAGAGGTTCCAACACTTTGAAGAGACAGGAAGGTGAAGGTGAGTTCCAAGTTGAAAGGGATTAGCCCCACCTCAACTACAAATGCACCACACAAAGGACATGCACAACTTCTTGCGGAGCATTCTACTTGGATGCAACAGTCACAACATACAAGGTAAGATAACAAAAACAACACTCATAGATGAGTCTGAGACGAGTGTGACAATTGATATAGCAAGGTTAATGACAAAGGTCTATCTGATATCCAAAAGAGCAGTCGACATGGAAAGTGACAACATTAATAACATATTCAACACATTAACAACAAGATTCATATAGTTACATACAAATCAGTTCATACAGAAGCACGTAAGTTAAACACAATATATCATTAAGGCAACTAGAACAATCCAACTACAATAACAACATATGTATGAAAATGTGTTGGTTCTTATTATATAAAGAAGTGTAAGTAAGGAGCATACAATACATCCATGTAAACCTGCTAGCCCCAATAGAGAACATTACAGCCACATCTACATGCTCCTCCAAAGAGATGTACTAGCTCTGTGTAGTGGAGAAGCCAATTCTCATTACAATAGTGTCCAAGCCTTCTTCAAGATAGTCTTAGTAGAAGCTTGGCTGACCAAAAGCCTATAGAATGAGTTATGAGGGACTATTTATAGCAAATGGTGGGGTGACCCTTGCCATTCCCCTTTGTGACCATTCAACTACCCTCATGACTCTTCACCTACTCTATCATTGTTAAATCCACTCTTGACACTTGACTTACACTTGACATAACTCAACATTACAATACACATGTACCCATGTGAACAATGGCTTGGACAAGCCAAACTAGACATCATTCAGACTTAGACAACCATAAAAACTCCAACTGATTAACATCCTCATGCTGATCAAAAGTGACATATTTATGCCAAGATTGGTAGTCCTTGAGAGTCTCTATGTGGTCTGGTGTGACATTCGTCTGAAACCTGAACTTTTCCTCCATAGCATCTGGGTACATTGATCGGGCTCCTCTATCCAAATCATCTGTGAGCATGTGCATCATTGCCTTTAGTGTGGCTAGACCAACAACCTACTTGCACATGATGTCTGAACTAATAGGAAAGTGTGAGCTAGTGACAATGTGCATCAGCAAATCAAAGTATGAGTCAAGCTCTTATTGGACCTCCTTCTTGGTCTTCACTTGAGTGAGGGTGCCAAGTGATGGGATCACATGAGTGTGCACTATAACCTCCATGCTTTTGAATACTCATGCATGGGAAGACTATATGCTAGTGATGAGTTGCAATAGGTCTTCATAGTTCTAGATCTAACTCCAGATATGTGCTTGCAACTTGAACGCATTGGCCTTCATCATCTTTGGAAAGTGAAGCAGGGCTCCCTTATACTTCGTCATCCATGCTTGCATGTTATCTATGATAGTATTTATGTTCTTCAAGATGCATACTCTTCTTGCATATTGCTTCTACCATCTGTGGAGATGAATGATTGCTTGATGCACAATACCAAATTTGGAGTACAATGCTTGCATAACTGTGTCCAAGGACAACACTTCATCCAGTATTGCCTTCTTCAGTTCAGCTTAGGTGGATATTGCCACCAAGTCTCCTCCTTGCTTGGAAACCAATAGTTCCTTCGCCATTCACTCATTCTCAGCTATTAGAAAACAAACACTTGAGCTAGTTCCTTCCACATACACTCTAGTTAGATGCTTATGCACATCAGTCATGATCACTTGCTCTTCAAATTGTGCAAGGGATGTTTGGTCTTCCAGAGTCGGTACTCTCTGAGACTACACAACTTTGTGATGAGATTCACCAAAGGATATATTGTGCATCTATGCTTCAGGTTGACCATAAAGGATCTTAGTGACTCCTTGGTCATTTGAGACTTGGTCAGTGTGTGGGTGCATTGAAGCAAGTGAGTCGACCTTACTTTGGTGACACATGAGGTTAGTGTCCTGCTCCAACTCCTGCTGCTCCATGTCTGCATCCAACTATTCAAGAGCCTCTTCTATCTCTTGAGCAAAGTCTTGCCCCTGTTAAGTTTTACCTTAGAAGAATGAACTACTTGTATGGACATTGCTCCGTTTATCTACACATGATACACCCCCTTATGAATCTGTTGTTGCTACACTTCGTTCTCATGTTGGCACAACTCTTATTCATTTCAGAGTCGCTCCCTCAGCTCACACAACTCCTTCTATGGGTCTTCCATTCTCTTCTTATCCCTCTTCCTTAGTGCAATTTTCTTGTCACGCTTCTACCTCTTCTGTTGAATAGCCATAGCTTCTTGTTAGACAAGTGCATCTTCTTGAAAATTTTAGCTTTATTCTTCCTGCATGTCGTCGACAGTCTTTCTCTTCCATTTGTTGCACGCACATATGCTTGGCTTTGCTTATTCTGCTACTCCTGCTAATGTTGGTGTTCTTCATGATGTCGCTTCATGCTGCTATGCTAACCACTCTATGTCAAAACCAACCTATTCATTAGGTCTCTAGGAATTGAAGCAATACCTCCATGATTCCTCCTCAGACTAATGACATGCCCCATGGATCCAATTGAATTGAACTCTCATGCAGTGATCCTTCACAATGTAATGTGGGTCATATGGGTTGAACCTTCGGAGGTAAGATGGGTACTTCTTCATTTTTTCATCTTCAAAATCTACTTTCATGATGCTCTGGATCTCCTATAACCTAATCCACAGTGGAAGAGTGGGCCAAGGTACCTTCTTCTTCCACTGCAACCTAGTTGTTAATCATGTTGAGATATCATACACTACTTCCTGCATGACTAGCGCATCCAAAGAAAACTTTACCAGAACATGCAAAGGCTTCTCCACACTGAACACTCTAATGAATGTGTCATCTGGTGAGGCATACCAATCCTCAATTCCTGACAATGCCTTCATGACTTCTTCTAACATGCAGGTTGGATCTTGTTCGTATATCAACATCTACACTGGGGTGAGAAGATGGTCACATTGCCATATGATTACTCCTCTGAAACTAAATTACAAGAATAGCTTGAGATACATGTTCACAATAGTCTCCACTGGTGACCATGCCCACTATAAAATTGGGAACTCATGTCAGGCACAAAAATTTAGAATGTAAGCCGACATATAAATGTTTGTATACATGCCTTCGAATGACTATCAAGCCTTCATGAATTGCTCCTTCAACTAATGAGCTAGTATGCTCGACTAGTTGCATGATCTTCCTTATCTAGCGAGTTGGTCTAGTGTGACCACCCATCTCTGAGGGAAGGTCTCGGTACTTGCTTGGCCACTCAGTCAACATGCGAATATGACTAATTATTGGTATGCTTTCCTCAATATCGTTTTCTTATAGATCTAATTGGGTATCATCCTGAAATGGGCTAGCTCCTTTACCCAATCCTTCAGAACGTCTCTGGAGTGGCCTCTCAAATTTAGTATGGTTTAATGTATCGCAGGAAGTTATCACAAGGGATTTATGGGTCAAGTTAGGTATTTTATACAAATCTAAGTCTTTGGTCCACAAATTTTTCGTGTTCAAAAAGTTGTATAACCTAAGGATGAAGGATGGAGACTTGGTGAAAAAGCATTTGAATGCCTTTAATGATATGGTAATCTATATGTTATCTCTTGATATCAAAATGTTAGATGAAGATAGATGCATCTGTTTGTTGTGTTCTCTACCAGATTCATGGGATAGTCTAGTTGTTGCTATAGGTAGCAATATAACAGCCTTAAAGTTTGACGAAATAGTCTCATCTTTGATATCAGAGAAGATGAGATAGAAAAATATGGAGAGATAGAATGGAGATTCCTTGTTTGTATGAGGATGGTCCCATAACATAAAATAAAATTCCTCGAAATATAGATCTAAATGTATAGGGAGATCTAAATCTCAAGGAAAACATGTAAAGGCGTGTTGGAAATATGGAAAGGAAGGGCACTACAAAAGAGACTATAGATCTAAATCTCCTAAGAAAGGAAATGGATTTGATGATGCTACTTATATAGAGGTGAAATACACCTTAGATGAAGGTGGGGATGTGGACTTGGCTTCTTAGTCAAGTACAAATGTATATCATGAAGCATGGTTGATTGAATCACATGCATCCTTTGACATCACTCCCCATAGGGAGTGGTTCTATGAGTATGAGAAATATGATGGTGGTGATGTCTTCTTCGAGGGTGATAGGAAGGCTAAAGTCATTGAATGCAAAAAACTAAAGTTGAAGTTGTAAGGTGGAAGGACTAGAACACTTCCTAGTGCTTTTCATATTTGTGCATTGGCTAAAAATTTGACATTTGTAAGGAAGATGGATGACGCAAGCATAAAAATATTGTTCGAGAAATATACTTACAATACAGTTTGGGGAGCACTGCTATTGATGTGGGGAGTGTGGATTGGAAGTCTGTACAATATTATACTTAGAAATATTATTGATGGGTTCAACATTTTTGTGGTTCCTAAAAGTGGAGCAAAAAACCTAGTGGTCTCTAGAGAAAAGACCATGTTATGCCATCAAAGGCTTGGAAACTTTTAAGAGAAGGGAACTTGAATACTACATGGTAATGGTATAGTATAAGGTATGTCTAATTTCTCTCTGTATTTTTATTTTTGTTAACATTGTGTACATTGAAAGTAGAATTGGGCGAGCTTCCCCTCTATTGCGAAGAGGGTGAAAGGGATATTAGAGCTTGTGTAGAGTAATGAGTTTGGACATGTGTCAGTTACATCACTCGGTAAGTGTATGTAATATGTCTCCTTTATATATGAATTCTTAAGGAATACATGGATATATTTCCTTAAGAAGAAATATGAAGCTTCTGAAATGTTTAAACGATTTAAGGTACTGGTGGAAAATCAAACAAAGAAGAATATTAAGGTGTTAAGGACACATAATGGTGGAGAGTTCTACAAGAAGGAATTTGAAGAGTTAAGTAAGAAGTGTTGTATGGCATAACAGAAGACTACTCCATACACACCTCAAAAAAATGGAGTTGAAAAAGGAATGAACATGATGTTGATGGAAAAGGTAAGAAGAATCCTCAATGGTGTCAGATTACGAGAGGAATTATTGGTAGAGGCAGTGGAGACTGAATGTTACCTAGTTAACACATCACCTTCATTAGAATTCGAGTATAAGACTCCACATTAGGTATGGAATCGTAAGAAACCATCCCTTGCAAATATGAGGGTATTTGGTTGTGATGCATATGTACATGTTCCAAAGGAGAAAAGAACCAATTTGGATAGTAAATTTGAAAGGTGAACCTTTATTAGGTATAAGGATGGATTAAAAGGTTGTAATCTTTAGAACTTAGAAACAAGGAAGGTTGTTTACAACTGAGATATGTTTTTTAGAGAGGTGAAATATGTTATTAAACATGAAGTCCTACCAAAGGAACCTCAGAAGATAGAGTTTGAGCTAAATGAGGAAGAATTAGAATCTATAGTAGAACAAGAATCAGAAGATGAAGAGCCACAAACTCAAGATTTGAGAAGATCTATTCGATAGAGAAGGCAGCAAGAAAGGTATAGTCCATATGCTTTATGTCCAAATTTTTCTTTATCTATTACTGATGATGATGCCAGAATTGTGAGGCAGGTAGTGGATTGCGAGGGTGGAAACTATCGAAAGAGGCCATGGTTGATGAAATGGCACCTTTTAACAAAAATGACTCTTTGGAACTAGTGGAGTTGTCAGCTTGAAGGAAACACATTATAAGAAAATGGGTGCTTAAGAAGAAGGCTAATGTAGAAGGGAAGGTGGAGAAATAAAAATCTCATTTGGTAGAAAAAGGTTATTCTAAGGTGACAAGAATTGATTTTTCTAATATTTTTTCTCCTCTTGCCAAGTTAGCTTCTACTAGATCACTTTTATCTATTGTTGTTGATTTTGATTTTGAGGTAGAATAGATGGATGTGAAGAAAAAATATCTTCACGGGGATTTGGAAGAAGAGATCTACATGAAGTAACTTGAAGTATTTATGGTGAAGCGTAAGAAAGAACTGGTATGCAGGTTAAAGAAGTCTCTGTATGGGTTAAAATAGTCATCAAGGTTGCGGTATTAGAAATTTGATACATATATATATGTTGACTTAGCTTCGCCAAAAGAAAAGAGGATGACTTTGTATATTCTAAATTAATTGGCAACCATGTTATTTATTTGGTCTTGTATGTGGATGATATGTTGTTGATTGCAAATGACAAAGAAATTATCAAGGATTTGAAGACCAAATTATCCTCCAAATTTGACATGAAGGATCTTGGTGTTACAAACCATATGTTAAGCATGGAAATTAAATGAGATTGAATAAAGAGGAAGCTCTGATTAAACTGGAGGAAGTATGTCAAGACAATATCGCAAAGGTTTAATACGCAGGATAGTAAACCATTGATGGTTCCTATTCATGTACGTGTGAATTTATGTGTTGAACAGTGCCCCGAGGCATAAAAAGAGGAAGAGGACATGTATTTTGTTCCATATGCAAGTGCAATCTGTAGCCTAATGTATGCAATGTTCTATAGAAGACCATACATTTCACATACAGTGGGAGTATTGAGGAGGTTTATGTCAAAACTAAGAAAGGAGAATTAGACAACAATGAACTAGGTTTTCATGTATCTGCGTGGCACTAGTGATTGTCGTTTGTGCTACGAAGGATGACTATGATCAGAAAATTTTTGGATATTCGTGGCTTTGTTGAAGAAAATTGGGTTAGGGATATGGATTAGAGAAGATCTACAAGTGTGTATGTGTTTAACCTATTTGGAGGAGCATTCATTTGGATGAGAAAGAGAGAGTGTGTAGTGAAATTTTCAATTACATACGAATAATACATGGCAACCCCTCATGCAAGCAAGGAAGCAATTTGGTTGCATAGATTATGCTCAATTATGGGGTTAGTATGGCAAGCTATAAGGACATATTATGATAGTCATAGTGTAATATTCTTGGATAAGAACCCTACTTATCATTCAAATAAAAAGAACATTGATGTTCAATATCACTTTGTGAGGGATATGGGTGAGGACAAAAATGTGTTGTTGGTAAAGGTGGACACTTTCAAGAATGTTGCAGATGCATTGATGAAGTTTTTGAGCACCACTAAGTTTTCTTGTTGTAGAGAAAGAATGGGCATTGTAGGTTTGGACCAATGACTAATCTCTCATGTGACCCCCTGTGTGGAAAAGAAAACAAGAAGTGGGATAATGCTCGGTGTGTGTTATATTCTTTCCACGACTAGTCCCAAAAAAAAAAAAAAATAGACCATATAATAGGTGGGTGAACCTACCTATGATTTTGTGCATGGTTTTTGCACATAGTTTTGGGCATGATAATTTTCTTCCCTTGGTATTTTGTAGATCTCATCAAGGGAACTACTGTTATATTCTAATCTAATGTTAATGGATTGGGGTTTATGAATTATTTGACATGTATATATATGTATTGTAACATTGAAAGGAACATAATGAAAAAGCAATATGGTAGTCTGAGTTTTGGGATCAAGTGGAAAATATTTGTTTTATTTGTTTTATGTTCTCACCATTGTATATTTATGTCTTAATAATTCTTTTGCACGTAATTTCTGCATAGGGTTAAAACCTACAACAAGGAAGATAAACTGGATTTTTGAACCATACTATTAACTTAAATTCAAGAGGAAAATCTTTAGATTAAATCTGTAAAGAAATTAATTTAAATCTAATAATAAAATCATCCAAAAACTCACCTTAAAATCTATGAAGTGCTTCTAGTTGATCACATACCTTTTCATATTCATCTTCCTCAAAGACACGAAGAAGTATTTATGAAAACTCATCCAAATTATGTATACAAGCAAATCATAATGATCTATACGAGTCTTTCACTAAGCCCATCAAAGTAAGAGACCTTTCGACACATCATACCTTCATCAATATCAATATTGTTACGATTTAAATAAACTAAAGAAGATGATGATAACAAAAAATATTCTTCTTACCATTAAACTTAGTTTTTCATAAGAGATTTACTACCTGAATTGGAGTAGTGGTAGTTGGAATTCAAGTGAACCAACTCCAAACAAGTAGTTTAGAAGGAGCCATTAAATATATAAAATTTTAAAAATTCAAGACGTCGAAGAAGACAACTTATTGTTGGTCCTCCTTTAAGTGGAAAAATTATTAATAGGCAAATATGGCCTCATCAACATCGAGAGCACATCTTCACAGTCCCGAGTCAAACCCTTTTCTATTTCTGGTCGTGTTTTTGTCTTCTTCTATTGGGTCTAGTTACCCCTCACTATCTCTACTAACTGGTCATGTCTATAATTTATAATCAACAAGAAGAGGAAACTAAATTACCTTCCAACGTTGCATTGAACATGCAAGAAAGCGTAAGGTGAATTGAAGGTTCAACCACACCACACCTAGTATTGCTCCTATGTAAGGAGACTTAATGGATAAATTATAAATCCAAAACCTATTCTAGGATGCAAGTAATTAAAAAAATAAAAAATTCTATAATGGTTTGAATCCCAAATCTTGTGATTGGAGGGATAGAGTTATGGAAAACTCCTCAAATGGTTCCTAATACGAGCTAGGGTTTGGAACACTACAGAACCTTCATATCGACCATGCTTGAACACCCTTAATTGAACCAACTCAATGACACCTCATCTTCATTTACTCCTATGTGCCTGTGATACTCCTTGGCTCTGTTTACTTCTATATGCCAGTGAATATTGCCTGACTCAGTTTACTCCCCACTGGTGGTACAGTTACGAAGACAACAGCTTGCAGCTCCCAATGGTAGTTAGCACTTCATTTTCAGACAGTCAGGTATGGAGCTCCATGAGGTTGACTACTATGATGACCCATTTGCTAAATTTTCCATCTGGACGTCACCACCCTCGATCTCCAAAAGTGTCTTTCCCTCATCACAGTGACCTGCAGGATGTCCTTTCACCGTTGCTAATGATTTCAAGTCCTTCCTACCTCGTCGTTTCTTTGCCCAAAGACCCCCTCACATGTATAGATTCCACTACACCCCCCCCCCCAACAGAGGAATCCCTACAACGCTTGGCTACATGAATAGGGTTTGACCACTCCATTGACCCCTTGGGTTATCTACCTCACCCTTCCCTTGCTAATTCTCATTACCCTTCATCACTCCCAATGGGAGGAGCCTTGCTACTACCTCACAACACCCCTCTCGCTCTGCATTCAACAGCTCCCACCTCTCATTGTTTTGCAATATCTCCTCTGGATCATGAAGGGAATGCTAGAGGGTCTAGACAAAATTTATAGAACTCCCACTAGCACGATCCTCAGGTGGAAGTATTGGACAAGGGTCATAGGATAGAAAAAGGTGAAGTGTGTCATGGCCAAGACTCAAGATATTGCTCTACATTTTGGGGAGGATATCCAGTGGGGCAAAGCCATGGACACTAGTGATAGGGTTTTAGTGGGTAGGGTTCGAGGGAGGAACTACACCATGACCAGGCTCAGGCAATGGACTGTAGAGATTTGGGGATAAAAAATGGATGAATTATCTATTGTACAAACCTTCATGTGGGAATGGTTTGCGTTGCATTTTGCAAGAGTCGGACATACCACCTAGGTATTATTTAGTTTCTGGCACATCGAGAAAAACCCTGTTCTCCTCAAAATATGGAACTCTCTTTTAGACCCTGAGAGAGAGAGAAATTGGGTGCATGACCATTATGGGTTAGATTACGAGGCCTACTACTACACTTCTAGTTGGAGGACATATTTAGGCGCATCAAGAATGCTATGGGAACCTATTTAGACCATGATAAATCATATCTATACATGGGCATCATGCTGTATGCAAGGATATTGGTTCATCTTGGTACTAGGGAAGGACTAGAAGAGAAAATTACCCTGCTATAGAAATATTACTCTGGAGTGCAAATCATTGATTATGAAGGGGTCCCCTTCAGCTGCAAGAGGTGCCATAAGGTGGGCCATTTATATAAGGATTTTCCGCTGAACATGACAACTAAAGCAACAGATCATGGAAAGACAATCCCATCCAAAACCATCAAGGTACCTCAGCGGCGCACCATCATTGGAGCAACAATGACAAAGATAGGTGTGGTGAAGTAAAATTATAAGTGCGGACATGAAAGAATTCCTCTTGCCCAATAATGGGTCTAGCAACAATAGATACATTCTATGGAACATTTCCTTAGGTTAGAATCAATCAAGAGGGCCTACCTCTTGGACACTTATCCTGCTTGATCATGTCCTCACTTGCTTGTCCCAACAATCTCTCGCTTCCTTCTTCAAGCTCCTAAGACAAGTAAACAACAATAACACACAAACATAATAATAGATAATTTGCAGTTCAACCTACTTAATGAGTCAAGAAGCGTTAAGATATGGATATGTAATATTACAAAACATGGAGGAAATCAATCGATAGTTGTATATATTAATATCAAAGAGAGATTACAACCATTCATCTTGACACTACAATCTTCCTCTGACAAGACTGGGTTCCCACACACTTCTTCTAGCACTCCATGATGGCTTCAAACAAAAATAGTTTAAAGGCCCTTCCCTTTATGCTTCACTCCAAACCAAACACACTTCTCCCTCACACAACTAGATGGATAAACTAGTAATAGATTTCTTGTGTAGTCTAAAATAGTATACTCACACTCAACCAAAACTTTAACTATGACTAGGACTAGCTTTTGCTTGGGAAGAAGGGAGGTTTATATGGGAAATATGAATTGGAGATGGATCCTCTTCTCATGGGAAAAGGACTTATCCATAGAGGTAATTCCATAATTATAGTGGAAAGGAGCCCAAATTGTCATCCTCGACCCCATCCGGCCAAACCATTTACCAGACTTCTGTTACTGAGATTCTAGAGATAGAAGCTTCGGTCTAATTTAAAAAACTTTCCATAATAGGACTGATGCGACTAAAACACAGCTCAGTTGCACCGGTCAGTGCAGGGAATAGTGCTAATCTCTACACAATGGCATGGGGGAGATAAAGGCCATTATTGTCGGTCTTGTAGACTTGGAAAAACAAAATTTTCGAGGGCAATGGTGCAAAAGGGAAATGATCTACTCATGAAGAGTGACATAATGGGAGTTTCTTCATAAGGGAAAAGTGTGGAGGGCTCATTGTAGAGGTCCTCTAGGATCAAGGAATGGGTAGTACAAGGATAGTGATAAAAGTTTGTGTAACAGTTGCCCCCTAAATCATGAAGGTCGAGCTAGAGTGAGTGATGAAATGCTTTATAAATCAATGCAGGGAACCCGTCTCTCGTCAGAAAACCTGCAAGAAACTACAGATACATATACATAAAATAAGATATCAATTGAATGATACATGAATCGTGGCATGGATGTAGCCATCTAGAGAATGATAATGTAGATGGATCCATGTATGGGCACAACCAACCATCAAAGAGGATCATAATGAAACCAAGGTATGGTCACAGCCATCAAATAATGAGAAGGATCACATATGATAACTCATGGTCTGGTCGTAGCCAACCATCTGAAAGAGAATTGCATATCATCATAAACCATGTCACACCACTTTGGAATGTGGACTTGGGTGGTTTGAATCTAGGGTCTTGTGCTCCAACATGACCCAATCAAAGCACAGATCCTAGCATGTGAATAGATGTATTGATGTCGAACATGCTAGAAAGTCACTTGATTACCAGTCATTGATGTAAAATTTTAACAAGTACTAGAGAAACCACCAATAATGAAAATGGCCCTCAAGGTACTATCAGCACAATTCATGGAATGTGAATACAAGAACTGGATCAGTGATCATGATGACATGGCAACGATCAAATGGAAGGAAAAAGTGAAAGGCCCAAGACTAGGAAGGTCAACAATACATAGGAGGTTGTCCCAACCCGACACAAAGAAAAGAGTGTCATGTTCAAGAGTAAGCTGCCCACACGACTGATAGATTTCCAAATTCCCCCCCTCCCCATCATTACTAGTGAGCAGCCCAATCTTTTTTAAATCACAAGCTTGAAGGGGATACCATATGCTTGCACTATAAGTTCATCCTTTGGACGAATCTGACCTAGTAAGTTTAACAAGCCCTAGGAAGGAGAAGCTCATATTCGTCATGATGACAAATCCAATGTTGTTTAATAGTTTAACGAGTCCAACAAAGGTGTAACTCAGTATCTTTTTCATGTTTAGAAAGTTTGAAAAAGACTTTTAAAAGAAAACTCCATATGGTCCATTTTTGTACATTTGTGTCTTTTGAGCACGAAACAGTAGAGAAAATTACTTGAAAGAACCGCTTGACTATTTTAGTCAAGGAGTACATTTTTCGTAAATAGTGCCTCCCAGCCCAAAAATGGGATAAACATATATTGGGCACACGACGTTTCGCATCCATTAACAAGTTTGAAACGACAAGGGCTCGGCCATCTTTCTGCTTTTAAAGCGTCGGAAAAGAGCTGAAAGCAGACCCCCCACTTTTATACTCTTTAACGAGTCAAAAAGGGAAAAAATACTTGGCAATCTTTTCATATGAGTTTAGCAAGCTGAGAAAAGAGTTGAAATATAACTACTCATCATCATCGAACATCCATCACCTGTTGCTACACAAGTAAGGAAAAGTGTATTATCGAGTCCTTGAGGTAAAATAGGTCAAAAATATTTACAAAACCTGATATTTTCATGAAAAAATGAATAAAAAGGAAAATATTAAATATATTTTTACAATTTACCATTTTACTTTTGGAGTGAAGGCTTTTTACCGACTTTTTCACTAGTTGTTCCAGAGCAGATTACGGGAGATCTGGGAGGCCAATTGACGAGCTGTCAGTTGTAGGTAATAGCCAAAGCCCTGAGCTCCATTTTCATGCCATTTGTTTATGCTTTTAGCCACTTTTTGGATTTTTAGGGAGGTTTTCGAGAAAAAAATCACCCTCGGTCGGCGCGATTTCCAGTGACGGGATCGTGTCGGCCAAGGGAAATTTGCATAACCATCTATGCTGACTGGTGCGAATATTTCTAAAACTGGAGCATCAATACTGTGGATAAGGAAAAAACATTTTTTCTCAAAAACTTATCGTTAAAACTTGTATTTTATGTGCCAAAATTGATAACTGACTCAAATTAATGGCTTTTGTAGGAGAAAAACTGTCGAAAATGGTAGATTGGAAGGAAAGAGAATATGAAGATGTGGACACCACATTGAACGATCCAAATTGCCTGGAGGCTTTGAGGGCTTGCGGGCTCCTGAAATTTTCCCTTACACTAGGGATGTGGGCCTAGGCCAAGTTGCTTCGATACTTGATAAGACTTTAGGACATCAATCATGAGATTTTTGTCATTGGGGAAAATGAGCTGGAGTTGAGAACTTCAGATAGCTACTTCATCACTAGAATGTCTCGCAGAGGTCAGCCAATGAGCTTCTATGGGTCACATCTGATCGGGGAAAGCATGTCTTCCCTGCTTGTCAAACACTGCCCTGACGCCCTGCAATCCAATAGTGGGAAGATAGATATTTCTAGTGTGTGGGATTCAACAATGAGGTTGCTTCTCTTGATTATCAATAGAGTGGCGAGGTCCCAGGTGGAACATGAGACTAACAAGTCGAAGTTCCTTTATGCTATTGACTGCACAGCTCCTACGTTGTTCAACTAGGCATAAGCCATGAAGATGAACATCAAGAAGTAGTTGTCTATGGCCAAGGCAGGGGATCTGAAGCAATTTGGCTTCGGATCAGTACTTGTGACCTTTTTCCTAGAACGAGTGCCATTGTTCCAGTATTAGTTGACTGAGATCGATCCTGCTGCGCCATGTGATCCGTGAATGGCCTGCTGGAGTCATTTGATGCCCAAGATCACTGGGGGTTAGCATATGTCATACCAACTTACATTCTTCTCATGGATACAACGACATAAGATTGTCATGGAGGACTGGTCGTACAACGGAACTTATTTTTGTGGATACCCATATATGCCCTTACCAGATGGAGAGGACTTCGATGATGAAGGTAAAGATCAAATTTTTTATTTTGATATTTTTTAATTATTTCTGGTATATGCATTCTTATAACATTTCTCTTGTTTATGTAGATGTTGAACTAGAGAAGCCAGTTGGGATGTCCCTGACATCCAAGCGCATCCCCTATACTATTAATGTCATCGGCTGTTATCAGGAAGGGAGTGACAATAAGGAGGAGACCATGAGGAACCTCGAGGGGTTAACTCACGATATCCTGGAGTATGCATGGATAGGAGACATGCCCTGGCATTACCAAAGGCAAACAGTGGGAGTCTGAGATCAGATCCGCCGATTGCTGAGTTGTGTTGCACAAGTTGTTCTGTGCTACCATGACCACCATGCTGAGTAGTTCCTAGGTCCAGCATTTACATATTTTTTTATGCCTGTGTGCCATGGATGTACAAGGCCTATGAGCCGCTAATGTTATTATAGAAACACATATTATTTTTTTGGATTCTTATGTATCAGTCATTCTGACATATATATTTTTTTAGGCCTGCTCCCAGCTTATCATTAGCTTGGTCATATAACAGTACCAAATCACCCTCATAGAAAGCGTGAGGGGATACTGATTGATAGAAATGGGATTTGACCCATTTATTTTATGCTTCAATGACCAAGGCAGCGAGACAACAAGTCTCATCTAGTTCTAATTATAAGAGGTTTTCCTCTTGAGATGATGTTTCGAGGAGGAGTTCAATGACTAAATTGAGTGAAGGAATCTAGCATTTTATCGACAATGTTGCTTCCAAACCATAAACTAGCTAGAATGGTGTGAAACTAGTTGCGTCTTTGGTTGAAGTCCGGTAGGCCCACAGAGCTCAAAAGAGAATGAGATGATAATTTTAGTTGTGAATCCAAATAGTACACTGATGGTGACCAAAACCTTGTTCACGGCTTCAGCTTGGCCATTGACCTGAGGGTAATATGGGGTCGAGCCATCGTGGCACAAGCCCAATGCAGATGTCAACTATGCCATCATGTAATCTCTGAAATGGGAGCCATAGTCGGTGACAATGGCTTGGGGTACGCGAAACTAGAAATAACATGGTTAAAAAGGAATTGAGCCACTGCCTTATCATCTATAGAATATGTAAGCATAGCTTCGGCCCATTTGGTTAAATAATCCACAGCGACAATAATATATCCATGCCCCTGGGCTGAACGAGGGTTACATGTGATATAATTGATGCCCCATTTAGCAAAGAGACTAATGGTAATGATGGGCTATAGGTGAGGGGGTGGGGCATGCATCTTTGATTGGTAAATTTCAAATTCGTAGCACTGACAGACAACAAGAATGCAGTCATTGAAGATAGATGGCCAGGAATAACCAATGTGAAGGATTCTCTGAGTTGTATTGTAATGAGACATATGACCACCACATGCCCCAGAGTGGCAATCATTGAGAGCTCTTTTAGCTTCATTGATCATGAGGCATCAGTGAAGAACATAATCAACACTGACACGGTATAAAGTATCTCCCATAATATGGTAAGGTTGGGAATGATGTCGAATCCTTCGACAATCATCCCTGGTAAACACATACCAAAATGTGGAGGTTTGGAGATACACAATGACATCAATGTAGCATGGATCAAGGTTTCTAATCAGTAAAAGGGTTTCATCTAGAAGCTGTTCATCTGCACCAAGAGGGAGAAATTTGGAGTGAACGGAATAAATCAATTTAGCGAAAACAAGTGACTTCTTAAATTTGGTTGTAGTGAAGACCAAATCAAATTCTTGCAGGATAACGATCCATTTAGAATACTTGCCCCCTAGCAACTAACAAGCCATGATATAGGTCATAGGTTGCATTCAAAAATCATTGTAGTCGTACATAAAAGGATATAGTGCCGAAAGCATTGAGCAGCTTGAATGGCAGCCAAAGGCAACTTCTTGACATGTGCATAACATGTTTTAGTGTCGAGGAGATTCCGACTAAGGTAGTAGATCACATGTTCATTGCTTCCGTTGTCATCTTGGACTGACACCATAGCAATGGTGCTAGGGGCCATGGCTAGGTAAAGGAAGTAATCTTAATAATAGTTCGGTAGATGCAACAAAGGAACATTTATGAGGAAATCCATAAGATCATGAAAATATTTTTGGGCCACCCAGTCCCACGCAAAGGGTGTTCCTTGTTCGAGCAACTGGGTAAATCCTACAGCTCGCCCATTGTAATTGGGTATAAAACAATGGAGAAAGTTGGCCTTTCCTTGTAGGTTCTAGAGTTGGTGCAATGAAGATGGAGGGGGTAAATTTATGATGGCCTTCACTTTTAGTGGATCCAGGCAAATACCATCCTTGGAAATGATGAAGCTGAGGAGTCATATTGGTTACATGCATAAAACACATTTGTTTGGATTCAACCAAATATTATAGTGTCTACAGCATAGAAAAATATGTTGATGGTGGTCTGGGAGATCTTGGTGCTTACAAGAATGGGCAGGAAGGTTACCCAAGTAAGGTTGGATAATGTTGTGAATATCATGAAATGCATAGTTCATTGCCCATTGAAACATGGTTCCATAATTTTGAGTCTGAATGGGAGCTTCTTGTATGCAAACATACCCGATGGGCAGATAAAGGCTATCTTCTCTTCATCAGCTAGTGTGATGTTAATCTGGTTATAACCAGAAAAACCATCCATAAAGGAAAAGATCTCGCTCCCGACGCATTCGTCAATGATTTGATCAATCAAGGGAGTAGGGTAGTTGTCTTTAGGACAAGCACGATTAAGATCTCGATAATCCATGCAAACGCAAATTGTGCCTTCCTTTTTAGTCACCGGGACAATATTGGACACCTAGTCTATAAGGTGAATGGGATAAATGAACCCAACTTTGAGAAGCTTTTCGACTTCACCCTTAATAGCAATGGCCTTCCTAGGGTGTGTTGAGTGAAGCCATTGGCGAATGGGCTTCATATGCGGATACGTTGGTATTTCATGCACGACAATGCTAGGATTGATGTGAGGAATTTCTTCGTAAGACCATGGAAACACATCATGGAATTCCTGAAATAGACGAGTATATGTCTTGATCTCATTTGGAGAGCAAGATACCCCAATATGAACATGTTCAACAACACTAGGTTTGATAGAAATGTCATTCGGCATTGTTTGGGTAATATTACCTAGATTTCCTTCCAACCATACTTCGTGAGTAATGGTTGGTGGAGGAAATGGAGAAGAGGACTCTTCGAAAGCAGTACACATAACCATCAGGCAAGGCAGGAACACGGAGCAATGATGAGTATCGATCCTGCAGGGTGGTTCCTCGAGAGACATGATTTCCACGATACCTTCATCAGTGAGGAAGGTCTTGGCTAAGGGATCAGATGATTCTAAAGTGCCGAGCCAGGGGGATTGAGAGTACATATCAAGATAATTTTTGACATATGAGAATCATAGGATGCAGAGTCTGAAGTCGAAACAATTTCCACGTAATTGTTTCAGTGGGACTAAGAGGCATAAACTCACCCCAAATGTTAACAAGATCTAGTGCAGGTATGACATAGGGATCAGATTTGATTGAGATCATGTTGATAGAGGCACAATGAGGAGGTGGGAGTGGGAAAATTCCCATTAAGGTAGAATATTTGAAGAGACCCGCCCCCACACTCTCATAGGGAGCACCAGAGTGCTTGATGTATAGAACGATGTTATCCAAGGAGGAAGAGGCAAAGAAAGACAATTGATCAATGGTGACAATCTTCCCTTGATGGGGAAAATGGATTACATGAAACAAAGAGGAGGCCATGGCATGCATGGCATAAGTCCAACTTCGGTTGGGTAGAATATTATAATTGACATTGGTGTCAACAATCTCTACTTCGACCTGCACTGTCTTGCTTCCAGAGTGTTGACAAGGTTAGGTAAGACACTGAATGGTCACAAATCATGCCCATTGAAATCTTCCAATGTGTTCAGAGACTGGTTTAGTGCATGGGAACCAATAGCCTTCCAACATGCACTTGACATGATGTAGGTGGAAGCACCTTCATCGATGATAGTGTGTTGGAGGGTCTTCTCATTAATGATTACATGAATAAGAAAGGAAATCTGATGAGGGAGTCAGGGAACATAGTTCTCCAAATCCAAACATATCAAATTAGAATTAGTGGGATCGATGCCCCCGAAAGCTAACAACAAAGATGTCTTCTATGATGGGTAGCTTTGGAGTACCTCAAGCGCTGACATGGTTGACAGTGCCTGAGCCAAATCCTAAAAAATATTGTAGTGCTAAGTGGCTTGGGTGATGGGATTATACGAGGATTTCTGCAGCACACCTCGATAGGGTGGCCGTGTATTAGAATCAGGGTTAGGGCACTCAATCTATAGAGGGCCAGAACTTGGGGTCAAAGAAGAAGTTGCAACACCTCTTTCTTTCCCATCTGCCGAAGCTAGAGTTTGGTAATCCTTCGATTGGGTGGCCACATTAATGGGCATGCTCGTCATGAACACTTGAGATCCAGAGGAAGTAGATCAGGGTTGGTCTACCATTTGGGTTTAGTGAGATGGAAATAGCTCTTTAAGGGTAGTAGGTGTCCCTTTCAGTAGGTGACTAACTTTGGATCGTCGAGGACAATCCTTAGTGTAGTGATCCTCCTCACAAGTGAGGTAGGGATACGTAGGTTTTTGTTGCAAAGATTCGTCAACAAATTATTTGGGAGGATGTTATTTTAGGGCATCGGCTTTAGCTTTTCCTTTACCTTTCTTCTTTCCTTTCGAGGATTTGTCTACTATGGTAGACTTGACAACATGGACCTTTGATGTTTTACTGGGGCCAGGTGAGTTCTTAGTTGAACTATTATGAGCAACATTTGAGACCGACTTCTGTTTGGAAGACGTTTTGAGAGGAGTCTAGGATACTAAACCAATAACTCCATCGACGGTAGGAAAAGTTGGTGACTTTGATGTTGCGGGATTCGGTGATGCTTACGGAGCATTGGGTAACAACTCGTATAAAGTGCCAAACTTAGAGTAAACGAGATCTAAGTATTGGGAATGGGAAATGGCTTGCTCTTGAGTGACACATCCACCCATATTTTTATCACGAGGGATTGGGGCTATGCATGATTTGGTAAACTATTCAATGAGCATGATCAACTATCTCGAATTTGATCAGGTGATGTCTACATCTCCATTCATGGATATTATCAGAGATGTGCATCGTAGTGTCTTGCTTAAGCGATGTGAGTAAATAGGTGCCAGTTCCATAGTGAATCGAAAACTGGAAATGCTTGAGGAAAGCCATGGCTAATGAATTGAAGTCATGGAAAGTACTTCCAAGTAACTAGATGTACCATTTCACTACAAAACCCATGAAGGTTCCTTGGAAAAGAAAAAGATGAATGGAATTGGCCATGTATGAGTTTGACGAGCACTAGAGGTGATATGTCATCACGTGGGCCTCAGGATATTCTTTAGCTTTTCCATCAAACTTTGGGCAATCACTTGGTATCTTGGACGACAGCGAAGGCCAGTAGGGCAAATGAAGGATTTGATAATTCGTAAGGTGCGACACATCTGGCAACTCAAGTGTAGCCAAGAAAGGTAGTTGAGTGTTAAAAGGCATGGGAGGTCGATGAGGGAGCCCATAGGGAGGATCCCATCCCTGTTGATAATGATTTTGGCCATATGGTATCTGAGGCTGCCCCCATTGTAGTTTACCTTCACCATACGGTGGATTTTGACCTTGAATACCTTGAAATTTTCCAGGTAGTGATTGCTAATACGAAACATATGCATTAAAAGGTTGTCGTGCCTATTAACATTGGACCTATGGATATGGCAACTGTTGTCTTGGAACATAGGGCTAATGAACTTGTTGTCCTTGAACAAGAGGGTTCTGGACTTGCTGTCCTTGGGCATAAGGTTGATATGCTTGTTGCCCTTGGACGTAGAGATTTTGTACCTGGTGGCCTTGGCCGGTAGGATTCAGAACTCATTCACCTAGGACAAGAGGATTTTGGGCCTGTTGTTGTAGGACTTAACCTTGACCCTACCCCTGAAAGGGTTAACCTTGTTGATATGTATACAAGGGTTGTTGTTTCCCTCGTTGGTTTTGTTGTTCCAAGGGTTGACCTTGCAGTTGCAATATTTTTCCCTAGGGTTGTAGAGGTTGGCCCTATGAGGGTATGGGTTGAGAGGTATGCAGAACATATTACATCTGCTACTACGCAGCTTGCTGCAATTATCATAAGGATTGACCTTGTGTTTGTTGTAGGAGATCTTGTTGCGGGATAATTTTCCGTTGCTGTTGTGCGGGAAGCCCTAGCTGTTGCGTGGGGAGGCCTTTTGGTAACAAAGGCTACCCTGGTTGTTGTAAAGGTTGTCCTTGTTATTTCAAGGGTACTTGAACAGTGCTCGGGAAATTACCAAACTGAATATGGCCGTAGCCAGGCTGGATGTACTGCCCAGATTGGAAGGTGTAAGGTTGATTAACCAATCCTTGAGAACCATATGGAACATAAGGATTTTGGTATTGGACATGAGCCCCATAAGGTTGTTGATACTGAACATTGCTCAATCCAGATGGACCAATGAGATTCTGAACCTATTGGTACTGGACATTGCTTGATCCAGTAAGGTCAATAGGGTTATAAATAATACCAGAAAGGGGTTTTTTTATACCAATCATGTGAGTTTGTGAGCCACTTACATTAGTGGTAGCTCATACTATGGAGACATTCAGATTCTACGCCCCAGGTGGTGGCACAATCTGGCCACTAACCAATGGAACAGAAGAATTGATGAATACAATCTTTGAAACTGTCGGTTGTGACTGATCTGTAACTGGGATCGA
Source organism: Pinus taeda (assembly GCA_000404065.3). Taxonomy (NCBI): domain Eukaryota; kingdom Viridiplantae; phylum Streptophyta; class Pinopsida; order Pinales; family Pinaceae; genus Pinus; species Pinus taeda. Next base: position 250,353 of record APFE031162310.1, on the reverse strand, counting down.
TGATACAAGAGTATTGGGAATAATGGGTTACACCGAGACTAAAGTAATAACGTCTTGCGAAGTCGTGTTCATGATGAACGGACCTAACGTAGGCCTAACACATAATGCCCATACATGATTATGGTAGAGTGATGAGGCACTAGGTGTGCCTAAAACTAAATGCCCCAAAGACACATAGGTGGGTGGCAAGCTAGCGGGAATACCTTCCGAATAAGTGAAACCCTTGAGAGGAAACTGAAATTGTAATTATCCCCCCTCAATAGTGCAGGGAGTAGAAACTTCGGACTCATCTGGAGATGTGACGACAAATGACTGAACGTGTATTGGGGAATAGTTCCAAAGGAACACCCTGTTGGTCATACAGATCGTAAGGATGCTGCGATGATACCTCAACAACTTCAAATAAAGGGTTAGGAGGATAGCTAACCAATCCAAGCTGACTGTTAGTGGTGGGCAAGTTCTCTAGAATTCGAATGGGATTGTCCAGAGATTCCGGGCCAAGATCAGCGAATGACCTTGAATCGAAAGTAGATAGAGGACGAGATGACAATGGTTGAACACTCAAAAAAATTGTGAGTCCAATATTTTTTCCCTCAAGTGAGTCTCATAACTCCGGAAGCAGCTCCTCGGACAATCTTTCAGATGGAGGAGAAGAAGAGGAAATGGGTGAACGAGATCATTCAGCCATGATTATCTTGTCTTAGTCAACATAACAAATAACATGAAGGATTTAAAAATGTCCTTTTAAGGGAACCCACTATTTGGTCAAAAGACTAATGGAATGTTTTGGAACACGGGAAATCAATTATTAAGATGCATAAAAGACTAATGTTCTTTCATTTTTTAAGGTTTGAGGAAGAAACAAAGATGACTCTATCACCTTCGATTGGAAATGAGCTCGAAAGGACAAGTGCTCGAATGATATTTTAAATTTAATGAGTCAAAAGGATCAAATGACTACTCTGGATTATCTAGGTAAATAAGGTTACCAGGCAATTGTGAACTGCGAAATACCTCCTGGCGAACCAATAAGTACGAGCAGACAATATCCTTGAACGTCGTGTTCAGTGTATCATGTTCTCAAGGTGGCCGACTCAGATTCCTGAGGATAAAAGGATTGCAGCCTAGTGGGGTCTCCCATTATATACTCGATGGTACATGGACAGAAACATGTATTATCACTGTCTAATGTGGAAGCTAACAATAGTTGTTGGGTTTAAAGATACTGTAACACGTCTCTAGCCTAGACCTTTTAAATATGATCGTTAATGTCAAATGCACCTTAGGTTAATTGAATTCATTTTAGAGTTGATATTGAGTTAAGTTTCAGTTTTTAGGTCTTAGTGATGCGACTCAAAAAGCCTAAAATGCAACTAAATGGGACAAGACCCTTTCAATTCGTTGAAATTCCTACATTAGAGAGGGTAGAAACTACTCAATCAAATGCAAACAACTAAGCAACTGAAAATGAAATGATCTTTCACTAATTCACTTTTTCAAAAAATAAACTAATGAAAAATGCATTCCAATTCCGAATTTCCTGACAAGCACTTATGTATTAGTCCTTTCAAAATGAAAAAAATCGTCTTCCTTTTTCAAATGTTGATGCAATTCTAGCCTTTAAAATGATGCAAATTTCGTGACATGATGATGCAATATGCTAGAATTTCATACTTTCTCATGAAACCATGAAACAAACTTCACGCATAAATTTTCAATGAAAATTTTTTCAAGACAATGAGATCTTCAAGCAGATGAAAACATGAAAAGAGAAGTTTATTTAGGTCAATGAAAAACCTACTTTACCAAACACCAGGACAACAATGTAATCTATGCCAGAAAGAGACGTTCAAGCTAGAAAACGGAACTTTTTCAAGCTTTTGTAAAAAGAGGTTAAAGTTTTAAAAGGACCAAAAAGAAAATGCGAGTAAACACACCTACAAAGAGACTTAGTGATTCCACAAGCTACTGAATGGGTGACTAACTAGATGCCCTAGTGTCATGGGCCACTCAATGACTCAATCAATCAAATAGAAATATGACAAGCCAACAAGAAATAAAAACCAAATGAAAATTAGCCTTCTAATGGGAGAGAAAACATTCAAAAAGGCTTATGGGGTCAAAAACACAATAGTAGATAACACTGGCCAAGCCCTAATCTTCACATATAGGAATTGGCGCGACTGCCTAACTGACAACAAGTGCTAGAGGCTAGTTGGTGTGACTGTTCCTCAACAATTTGGACTAGTCAGCTTGAATGTCAGCAAATTAAATGCGCTTGCCAAGGTAACTAAAGAAAAATCAAAATCAAAATCAAAACAGGGACTAGATCTGCTACTATGAATTTTAGACTCAGGCCAGTAAGCAGGAGAAACAAAACAGAACCAAAGGGAAAATGTGAAACTAGAAAATTTCTCACGAAATCATGAAATCCAAAATAAATAAAAAAGGTGGGATCTCCCCAGTGGATTCGCCAATTTGTGGTGAAGTAAAATTATAATTGCGGACACGAACGAATTCCTCTAGCCCGATAATGGGTGTAGCCACAACAAATACATTCTATGGAAGATTTCCCTAGGTTAGAATCAATCAAGAGGGCCTACCCCTTGGTTGCTTATCCTACGTGATGATGTCCTCGCTTTCTTGTCCCAACAATCTCTCACTTCCTTCTTCAAGCTCCTGAAACAAGTAAACAACAACAACACACAAACATAATAATAGACAAATTGCAATTCAACCTACTTAATGATTCAAGAAGCGTTAAGAAATGGATATGTAATATTATGAAACATGTTGGAAACAATCAATGTTTGCATACATTAATATCATAGGGAGATTACAACCATTCATCTTGACGCTAAAATCTTCCTCTGACAAGACCGGGTTCCCACACACTTCTACTAGCACTCCATGATGGCTTCAAACAACAATAGTTTAAAGCCTCTTCCCTTTAGGCTTCACTCCAAACCAAACAAAATTCTCCCTCACACAACTAGATGGCTGCAACTGGTAATAGCTTGCTTGTCTAATCCAAAATAGTATACTGACACTCAACCAAAACTCCAACTGTGACTAGGACTAGTTTTTTCTTAGGAAGAAGGGAGGTTTATATAGGAAATATGGATGGTAGATGGATCCTCTTCTCATGGGAGAAAAACTTATCCCTTGAGGTAGTTCCATCATTATAGCACAAAGGAGCCCAAACTATCATCCTCGACCCCATGTAGCCAAACCATTTACCAAAATTATGTTATGGAGCTCCTAGAGCTGGAATCTTCAGCTCTAATTTCAAAAAATTTCCATAATAGGACCGACGTGATTGGAACATAGCTCAGTCACACTAGTCAACATTGGGGATAGTGCTAATCTCTACACATCGGTGTGGGGCAGATAAAGGCCATTAGCGCTAGTCTTGTAAACTAGAAAAAACAGAAGTTTCAAGGGAAATGGTGCAAAAGGGAAATGATTTGCTCATCAAGAGTGACATAATGGGAGTTTCTTCATGAGGGAAAAGCATGCGGGGTTCACTGTAGTGGTCCTCCAGGATCATGGAATGGGGAGTATAGGGAGAGTGACAAAATGTTGTGTAACAATGGGCAAGCACAACCTAAACATGGAAAAAAATAGCATTTCAAAATCTTCTAAGAACTCAGATGGTAGATGTCATATTCCTTCAGGAAACCGTGGGATTAGTAGAGGCCATAACTACCCTACTTGAATCCATGCTCCCCAGATGGTTTTTTCATGCCCTTGATGTTAATCAATGTTCATGAGGTGTTTCGATGGGATACAATACAAGGACTATCAAGCTATGTAACATTTGGGGAGGAACTAGTCATATTGGTGGTGATATCTACTCATCTAAATTAGCTACTGACATCATACTCATCAATGTATATGGTCCATGCCAAAATATAGGAGCCTAATCAAAGCAACAGTTAAGCTCCAATCTTCTACAAGTGGATAACCTTATTCTAGGAGGAGACCTTAATTTCTCTATTGGATATTCAAAATCATGGGGTCATCGTGCTCAGGTTGATGCACTATCTGATTTCTTCAAAAATGTTCTGGAGACCATAGCCTGATCAATATCCATTCTACTAAATTACAACACACCTAGAGGAACATAAAGATTGGGGAGGACACACTGGCTAGAAGATTAGATGCTTCCTCATCAAAGAGTGGCTGCTGGGTATGGATTCCAACTATAGGTAGTGGGTTAGTTCAGGGGGACTATCAGACCACTTGCCCATATACCTTAAAGTCACAGGAGATATGATTAAACCCAAAGCACCATACAAGTTGTACTCAACATGGTTAAAACATGTAGACTAATTTGAATTGGTAACTGATTATTGGAATTCCCACCCTCCTATTGTGGGTGGGAATATAGTAGAAGGATTTACCCACAATACAAGTGAGCTTAAGAGGCTAACAAAAAGATGGGCACACAACAAGAGATTGATGGATGAACAAACCCTGAGGGACCATGAAGCTGAGATTGAAAATTTGGAGAGTGAACATGGAAGGGGATACACAACACATGAACAGAAGGAGAGGCTCACAACCTTACTTGCACAAAGAGGAAAAATACTGAAAGACAAGTAGGAGTCATGGAGGTTTCAAAGCAGAGCGATTTGGATTCTTGAAGGTGATGATAACACAAAAATTATATAAGAGGTTCGCTAGTGGACGAGAATCAATTAATACCATTTGGCACTTGAATAATGAACAGGGCTTCAGATTGAATTCATTTTAGCACCTACCTCCCTTGGCACATCTCACTTCAAGCAGCTCCAAAGAGCTCCCCTCAATGCATCTTTAGATGAAATCATCAGAGTGGCAAAATTGTTTCCCTGGTTCATGGACCAACAAGATGCTTTGGACCTCACAAGGATGTCACTATGGGGGAGCTCAAATCCAACTTAAAATGGTTCAAGAGAGACAAGAGTCCAGGACCAGATTGCTTCTCGGCTGAGTTTTACATTGCATTTTTCGAACTTCTTAGAGAAGACCTACTCAAGGTCATTGATCATTGTAGAATCACTAGAAGGTTGTATGAAGCCTTCAACACCACATTTATTGCACTCATCCCTAAATCTAATAACCCTGGCTCTTTTGAAGACTTTCGCCCCATCTCCCTTTGTCATTGTATCTATAAGATCATTGCCAATTGCCTTCATCCCATTTTATCCTCACATATCTCCTCTAAACAATTTGCTTTCATTTAGAACCTTGAGATGCATGAAGTTGTTGGAATAACACAAGAGGTGTTGCATTGTCTACATATGAAGAAGTTGACAAGTATGATTCTCAAGGTAGACCTCTCAAAATATTTCAATCATGCTATTTGGTTATATATCAGAATGGTCTTAACTCATATTGGCTTCCCCATAAAGTTTATGAAATGGATCATGTGTTGCATAACAAATATAACTTTTAGTGTTCTTATAAATGGGTCAACATCCACTTTATTTTACTCAGAAAGAGGTCTGAGGTAGGGATTCCCTCTCTCCCATATATTATTTTTTCTCATTGTGGAGGGCCTCAATGCACTCATCTTGGAAGAACACAGGATGGGAAGACTACTAGGCATCATGATTATCAACAACTGCATACTGACCCATCTCCTCTTTGTAGATGATGTGTTGATCTTCCTTAATGGAGGAATATGGGATCTAATTGATCTACAAAATATCATGGCCATATTATAAACTGTTACTGTTATGGAAATCAATAACCTAAAGTCCACTTTAATGGTTTCAGGGTGCACACCTCATGAAATTCAGTTCACCCTCAATAGATTCCCATTCACTCTTCTACATTTGGATTATGTACTTAAGTACTTCGGTTATTGGCTAAAACCCCTCGGATACAAGATTGTAGATTGGGCATTGTTAATTTATAAACTAGAGAAAAGGATTAACATCTTACACCACAAGGGTAGGTTGGTAAACATTAAAGCTGTACTAGAAGCTACACATGTATATTGGATGTCCATATCCTAGACCCCTAGGGGCATACACTCTCAAATCCAAAATATTTTCTTCAAATTTCTTTGGAAGGGAAAACAATTTGGATGAAGTTTTTCGAGGGCTAGATGAGAATTACTATCACTACCAAAGAAATGGGGGGCTTGGGGAATTAAAAGACTAGATGATTTCTTTAGTGCACTGGCTGCTAAGCTATGATGGAAACTTGTCACAACATGTAGCTTATGGACAAGGGTGGCATACTCGAAATATATATATCCCTGCAACTTGATGGAATCGATCTCACAAACCAACTTGAATAAGTATGGGATATCTATCATATAGAAGGCAGTAATAAACTCCCTGCCCCTCATCTGAGATGGTGTTATAGATCCATTTTGGCACATCACTCCCATCATTCATATTAGTACCATTAGGGCTCATCAAACCCTAATTCAGTTGCTACATGCCCTAGACAAGTCACCTCTTTGAATGCCTCCTTCCCTGGAAATTCGTTGGTTTGAAATCCTTGAGAATTGCCTCCTTGAGGGACCAGCGTAGCCTTCAATAGTGGGAAGTGCGCTTTAGTGTAGGTAGGCCCATGTAATTGTGCTCTGCAAAGCACCTAGGCCCACTTTGGCCTGAGTTGGGCGAGATTGAGCGAAATTCACATAGGGTTCTAGGAAGTTTCTCATCGTTTAGAGCCATCTAGAAGATTCCGAGACTTATCATCTCCTATGAGCTCAAAAATGGATGAGGAATGAGTTAAGTTACCTCCTATCCTCTCATCCCTTCTTCCATGGAAATTAACTCTAAGTATGGAAGGCCATTCAATACACTCATTTATGAAAAAAATTCCTCCTTTGGGCTATAAATTGAGCACTCATCTAAGTGATCAGGGGTTTGACGTTGAGAATCTGTAAGGAGATACTGTTGGACTCAGAATTGAATTTGTAAATGAGTAGTGTTATGCTGCCAGAGTGTTGTGCTATTGACATGATGTTGGTTGGAACCCAAGCTAGAAGAGTGACAATGGATTGGACTTCATGGCTGTAATTCTTCCTTCTACTTAATAAAGTTGTTTACACCTTTTTCCATATTATTATCTTGATATATAATGTTTATATGTGTGAATGTATCTGATTCCATTTACTTTTATTCGATAGATCTCTTGATGGTTCTCTATTTTATATTTATGCTTGCAGGTACTTTTTGAGCGAGCTAAGTTAGAGAAGGAGCGATGGGAGTCAAATAAAGGAGACAAAAGGAAAGTGAAATAACAAGTAAGTCATTTGATTCCCTTTGTCTTATTTATCATTTATAGAAAAAGGATAAGCATTTAAATTTGTTGTTCTAGGGATAGCTACGTACCTAGGGAATTAGTATTTATCCGTAGATACCAAATTCCTCATTACAAATTGGAGATTCCATTGGGGAATGATCATCATTCCGGGTAGTTTACCTTCATCCTAATAGACTCTGGTAGACTCTACTTTCTTCCATTGAGTTTCCTTCAACCTTTTAAAATGTATTTTGGTGAAATTTGTGCTTGTAAGCCCCTAGGATCGCCTCTCTAGCACTGGCGTAGTCTTGGTCTAGAGATGGAGTACTGCAGAGCACCCTTGGCTTGAGGACAGTGCTCTGAAGTGCATTTTCCACCATTCAAGGCTGTGTTGATCCCTCTTAGGACAAAAATCCCTCCTCTGAGATTATTTTTTCCCAATTTTCCTTCTGTTTTTACTTGCCAAAAGATGAATGATGGTTGTCTCTCTAAAATTAATTTGTGTTTTCTTTTCCAGCCCTACTTTGTCTTTGATTTCTTAGTGTTTCTTAAATGATTTCTTTATCACTATCAATTCATTGTCAGAGTTATATTATAGTTGATTAATCTTTGTTGAAAAGAAAGTGTCGTAAAAGTCTTCATTTCTTTCGAAACAAAATTGTCAGAAAGTCTTCGTTCTTGTAAAAAGATTGATTGATTGTATGTGCATTAGTTTCCTTTTATTCATCATAACATTAAGGGAATTGAAAAGGAAAACTTGCATCATGCATTAAAAGAGTTTGTGACTGCTCATAAGAATAGTTTAGGGAATTACATTATACTTTTCTCTTTGCTCTTTGATTGAAATAAATTTGATTTCTCTATCTCTATTAGCTAAGATTTTCATTGTCAAAATTTAATGAAAAGAATGCTTATCATATTAGTTGCATTCTAGGAATTGGAAATACATCACATGGTGAACCTTGAAAGGAAAATTATTAATCAAGATCAACTTAAAATTAGCATGAATTAACCTAATGGAGCATTGTCACCTAACACAAAACATTTAAAGGCTTTACGCTAGAGATGTGTTCTGGCATTGTGAAACATAGCAGCTGTCGCTAAATTGTATGCAATACATTTTGAGTGTGATATCTCATTCCATGTACATGAGTATATTGTAGCTCTTTGATATACCTTTGGGTATATACGGTGGTGATACAATACGTAAAGTATATGGGAATGCTCTCACTGTGCGGTTTTGCGTTAGACAACGCTAATACGGATTGGGCCTCCACATACTTTCAGGTATATATGGGAGGAAAACAGTAGGTTTCTATCCATCCTTAGGTAACCGAGTCGGCTGCCTTGTACATTGTGATACACCAAACACATCATTTGGGGAGATTGCATGCCCATACTTCTTGGCTTGTCACGAGGTATTTTGCAGTTCACAATTACTTGGTGAACCTTTTTGCCTAGCTTACCCATTTTTTGTTTATTTATTTTTGTAATAAAATCAATCATCAATCATGGAGGAAAATCATTGCTTACCCCATCGTTCGTAGAGAGTAGTGAGTAAACTACCTTTACTGTCCAAAGCTACACCTATTTGGTCAAAGCAGTCTTGTTTGACTAGATCTAGTACATCACAAGCCTCTGGCTCTTCATCTGAATTACTAGAAACACCTATATCGGTAAGTACTGCAACCCCAGTTACTCATAGAGTTATGGGTACATATGTTACTGAAGTGGAATCTCCACAATTACTCGAGGAAACTGGAACTGAATCTAGTGAAACAGTAACCCAAGTTGCTCAAAAACAAGTTGATTCTTAATCCAAACTTGTTCAACAATAAATTACTTTTGAGCTTGAATCTTTTCAACTAGAATTGGATCATGAACCCATCACTGTTCAATCAAAAGTTACTTCTGAATGAGAAGTTGTTCACGAAGCCCAACTTGAACTTGTTCTTTTACCAAAACATTTGGATCTTGAGGTGGAACAATTAGAAGTTGTTACCTTACTAGAAGAAGATCGACTCGTACATCCTCAGACATTTGTAACTATCGAGACTTTGTCTTTACCTCAGCAACAAATACCAAAAATCTATTATGGACCATATGGTGAAATTCTTCTACTTGGTTTGATTTCGATTGAAGAGGAACCTGAGGTAGAATCACCTAGAACTCCATTCAATTTTGGAACTCGACTGCATATGTATCCTTATACTCCTAATTTTAGTGCCCTTTTTGATCTTGATTACTTCAGACACCTATTGATTCATTAGGAAACTTATTTGGACATTTGACTATGGCATAGTCAACATCCTAGACCATACAATCTGCGACGGATACATAGAATCTTCTGCCGCAACCTCTTTGACCATACAATCTGCGACGGATACACAGAATCTTCTGCCGCAACCTCTTTGATGTTTACTACAACACCTGAGTCACATTTGTATGGTGTTTCATCCATCCCATTAGGTTACCAGTCTTTATCGGGAACCCACTGAGGTGTTTCTTCCAGCCCTTGGTATTCACCAATTTCCTCTACCGACATTTTATTTGGTTCCTCATTTACGAGTACCAAACAGTAGGACCCATCAAGTTCATATCAAGCTGGTTCATCTTGTTACTGTCCTATGTATCGACTAAACACTCGAATACCCCCATATGGAGAATTATGCATATTCTCCTTATCCTCCATTTTATGGGGGAACCATATGTTAGTATGTCGTCGTCTTTAGGTGAGCCTGGAATGACTGTCTATCAGTGGCAGCCAACCATGCCCATTCAACCTAGGCTTGTGTATCCATCACAACCTATGCAATCTATCTCATCGATACCTACAACACTTGTTGTTACAACTATGCCATAGTGACAAGCTCAAATTGTTGTATCTCAACCGGTGCAAGCTCGCCCTTCAACCTGAGACCCCCAAGTTTCAGGTATATAGATCCAGTCTTCTTAAGTAGTTTTACAACAACCACCTGTGTCTGGAGTGTAAAAACTTTAGGCTAGTTTACTCTTTACAAGAATGACTTAGACTTACACTGGTTTAGTATATCCACAACCTAGTCAACCTTACATTGGTGGGAAACAAGAACCATTAAATCAACAACCTTTGTACCAACAACGACAACAATTGCTTCAATAGCCTTCACAACCCCAATGTCAACAAAAACAATTCCAACAATACCAACCTCAAAATGGACTTTGACAACAAGCTCATGCTAGGTTTGGTTAGCAACAAGCTTATCCATGCCCTGGTCAACAAGCCTATGCTGGGTTTGGAAAACAACAAATTTACTATGGTGTACAACAACAACAACCTTACACCAGATTCGCTCAGAAAACTTACCCATATGAAGGTTACCAGCAGCAAATTCCCTATGCTAGTATGCAAAGGCCAATTGCCCAGGCAATTCCATCTTACCATGGCTATTCTCAACCTGACCTCAATAGACAATTTCCTTTTGTTGCGACACTTGATTTACCAGATCCATATCGACTTACCAATGACCCAATTCTTTTTGCACCTTAATGGTCAGTAATTTCTCATAAGTTACCTTCCGTTGTTCCAAAATTCAATGGAAACCCTCGATAAAACCCATCCAACCATGTTATGACTTTTCATTTATGGTGTTCATCAAACTCCTTCAATGGTGATTCTGTTAGACTACGTCGTTTCCAAAGAACACTTACTGATCTCATTGTGAAGTAGTACATCGAGTTACCACGAGCTTCTTTCGATAACTTCACTGCCTTAGATACGACGTTTTTAACCCACTTCTAGTTATGCATATGATATGAGACTATAACGGAACTATTAACAAACTTTAAGTAGACTACTGCTACTCATATCTATGATCATATTCATGAGTCGCATCATCGTCATCAAATGGTTAAAACTTATGTTGGTGATCAACTTCTGGTTGAGTGGTTTCTAAAATCCTTACTTCCATCTATCACTGAGGATGTGGTGAAAGGTGGAGTTGTCATAGAAGAGCAAGTAGTTACTTGTGCCCAATATTTGGGCTTAATTTATACATAGTCTTGCATGCTCTATGACAAGATCATGAATGCACCTTGACTAGCTTTCACTGTTCCTCCTCCACCATTAAGTAAGAACTTTGATGCCAACAACAGTGTGATTGGTTCTTCAAGCACACAAACGAGAGGTAGACCATCTGGTCAAACACTTTCCATTTCCAATCAAACTAAAAATGCACCTGATAAAACTCTTACTTCCGAAATCAATGTGGTGTCATCTCACAAGGGAAAAAATGAAAAGAAACCAAGAGGTAAGAAGCAACAAAATAATTCCCCTCAAGAGAAATCATTTGATTCCTCTTCTTTCGCTAGGAAACCTTGTTAACCATGTTTGATCTCTAACGATGAGCATTTTACACAAGATTGTCCACACCGCTTCGAAGTCTCAAAGCTTCTGAAGACTTCTAATACATCCGCAGTGTTCACTCATCCTTTTCCAAAACCAGAGACAAATATCGTTGCTACAGACCAATCTTCCACTTCCCAAGTGCTTATGCTATCCAACACTAAGTTGAAATATGATGTTTTGGTGTTAACACAAAGTAAAGATTATGGAAATCAATTGTTTTCATCAAATAACCAAGTTGATCAACCTAACCCTTCAACTTTGAGTTCGAATGATCCTATTCCACCACCTATTGCACTAGAGTTAACAATAAAACCACCTAAGGCAGTTGTACATAAATTGACATTTATCCCTCGATCGTGAGTTGCACAAAATTATAATATAGTAGAAGATTTGGCTCAATCACCTTCTACTATGTCAACGCTCGAGGTGCTTTAGACCTGTCCCTCCCAAAAGGAGGCTTTGTTGTCAGCAATCAGTGGAATTGATCCAACTAATTCCACTCTTGTGGTTTCCAACCATGCGGGGTATACGCCATAGTTACCAACACAATTAGCATTATTGATTCAAGTAAATTCCTTGAATAAACATGCTCGTCGAACCATTATTGACAAGGGGGCATATACTTGTATAATGTCTATGGGTTTCTAGAAAAAACTTGGCTCACCGCCTTTGTCACGTTCACCAACAAAGCTAAAATATTTTGATGGTCATATATATACATCTTGTGGAATATTGAGTAATATGAAAATTGAACTAGGAGGAAAAATGATAATGGTTGAAGTTGAGCTATCTAACGGACCCCTTGACTACAACATTTTACTAGGAAGACCATGGGTATATGCCATGGATGTTCTGGTTTCAACTTACTTTCATATGATTTCATTTCCTCATAAAGGTGGAATCACAGTTGTTGACCAACTTGCCTTTGTTTCCTCTAGTTCATAGGCTACTGGAAGAATTTCATTGGCACTCAGACCCCCACTATCTCTCCAAAACATTGGTGTAGGTCTCTTTAGAGATTCTTCCCTAATGGGTACTTTTTCACTACCACCACCATCAAATTTGGTAGAAGTGGCAAAAGTTGAGACTTGCAACATGATATCTTCCACTTCATCTGACTTAAGGAAGAATACCAATAGTTTTGAAGTTGGTAGTAGTAATGAAATCATGTTGCTAAGCCCTATTGAGCTATCATAACAATAAATCCTTCTGTCTTGTGTGGCGAATCCAAATCCATTTTTCATCAATTTTATGAGTAGATCGTTTATTAGAATTTGTTACTTCCTTCGATCCTTTTTCACGTATATTTTCTATTGATGAAGGAATCATCCAATCAATGATGATGGAAGGAGAACCATGGGAATATTATCATCATTGTTCCCATATTCAAGATAACATAGAAGATTATTCAAATGAGCTTAATCACCCTTCAATTGTCGATTTCCATTCGAATTATGTTTTCATAGATATAGTAGATTTCGAGCAAAACCTGTCAAATATTGAAGAAACTATTTCTATCAACATTTTGACCAAACATAACATTATAGAAAACATTCATGTTGGAAAATCTTGTTCTCCATTAGAACTTGATATTTACAGTGCTCTCTATCATGAATTTCGAGATATATTTGCATGGTCATACGAGGAGATGCCATGAATTGACTCTAGTATAGTTGAACATGAAATCAAAATGTATCCTGATGTCAAACCAGTGCGATCGCGCCTCCATCTTGTTCATCGAAAGAAAGCTATTGGTATTAAAATAGAAGTTGAAAAAATTTTGCATGCTGGTTTTATTTACCTTGTTCCCCTTACTGATTGGGTTTCCAATATTATTCCTGTCATGAAGAAACAAGGGACAATAGCAGTGTGCATCGATTATAGGGATGTTAATCAGGGTTGTCCAAAAGACAATTATCCTACTCCCTTTATCGACCAGATTATTGATGAATGTGCCGGATGTGAAATATTATCATTTATGGATGGTTTTTCTGGAAATAATCAGATCAATATCCACCGAGAGGACCAATCTAAAATTCTATTTATTTCTCCCTAGGGCCCATTCGCTTATAGGAAACTCTCGTTTTGTTTGAAGAATGCATGGAAAACATTTTAGAGGAAAATTAATTATGCCTTTCATGACATCAAGCATATTGTTCAACCATACCTTGAAAATTTACCTCCTCATTCATGAAAGTGGTCTGATCACCCACAGCATTTGAGAGCTATATTTTTACGGTGCCGACACTATAAAATACCACTCAATCCACAAAAATGTGTGTTTTTTGTTTGTTTTCGTTATTTGCTTGGATTCGTAGTGTCTAAGGAGCGAATTCAATTTGATCCACTTAAAGTTCAACCAATCCTTGATTTTCCTCCACCTTCCAATCTACTACAGTTACATAGGCTCCAAGGGAAGGCTAAATTTCTGAGGAGGTTAATTCCCAATTATGCTAAAATGGCTAAAGGATCTACTCATTTATTGAAAAAGGGGATACCCTTCCATTGGGACCAGGTTGCGCAAGCTTCCTTTGATGCACTTAAAGATACCTTGACTACAGCCTCATTAATTTATTCCCCGAATTATCAAAATGACTACTTCCTGTATCTCACCACTGCAGATACAACCATTGGAATGGTTTTAGTGCAAGAAGAAGATGGGGTTGAACATCCGATATATTATTTGAGCCACAATCTCAATGATATAAAAGTTTACTCTTACATTGAAAATTTAGCTCTGGATGTTGTTCAAGATGTACAAATATTTCACCACTACATCCTCCTCCGAAAGACCACTGTCATTTTAGATTGCAACCCTATGACATATATTTTGTCACGTCAATTACTTGGGAGCAAATACTCGAAATGGATCATCATTTTGTAGGAGTTTTATTTGGAATTCATTAAATCCAAATGGAAGAAATCTCTAATCTTCACCAAGCTACTTTGCGACCTTCCCTCAAATACCATTGATTCAAGTTTAGAAACCTCATTTCTGGATGAGTCTCTATTCTTGATTTCATCATCTGACGTGTGGTATAGGGATATACTAACATATCTCTAGACCCAAACTTTTCAGCCATATACCTCTCACTCACATCAACAATGTATTTTATACCAAGGCAAAGATTATCTGATCGTTGGAAACACTCTTTATCATCGTGGTATACATATGATTTTACGAATGTGCCTCACTGATGAGGAAGCCGAGAAACTTTTGAATGATTTCCATTCAGGTGCTTCTGATGGAGACTTATATGGTTACTCTACCATGTAGAGAATTCTCTGTGGTGGTTACTTTTGGTGTTCCATATTCAAATATTGCATAATTGTTGTTAGAAGCTGTCACACATGCTAGATCTATGACTGTAAAGCCAGATTACCACTTGCACCATTGCATCATGTTGTCGTTGTTCAACCATTCACCAAATAGGGCATTGACTTCATGACATGTAACCCCACCTCAGATGGGGGGCATGGGTACATTATAGTCACCGTTGACTATTTTACAAAATAGGCCGAGGCAATGCCAACATTAAACAATAGTGGCGAAATGGTTGCTCTTTTATTTTTCAACCACATGGTTGCCTGGTTTGGTGTACCATAGGTTATAGTTACAGATCATGGGTCACATTTTGACAATCACATGATGGTTGAGTTGACTACCAAGTTAGGAATTTCACATGATAGTTCTACCCCTTATTATCTACAAGAAAATCGATAAATTGAGGCTATCAACAAAGTCCTGAAGTGAATGCTTCAAAGAATGATAGAGGTTCATAACTGAAACTGGTATTTAAACCTGTACTATACCTTGTGGGAATATCAAACCTCTGTGAGAAATGCAATTGGATTCACACCCTTTCAATTGGTGTATGGTCTGGAGGCAATTTTTCCGATACAATGCAAAATTTCATCTCTCAAACTCGTAATTGACGTGTTACCTGACCCTTGTGAAGAAGAAGCGCATTTCTCGGAACTTATCCATCTGGATGAAACCCGTCGTGAAGCCGCGTTGGCTAATGAAGCACATAAGAAATGAATCAAGGTACAATATGACAAAAATGTCAAGCCTCACATTTTCTCAGAAGGAGACCTCGTCTTGGTTTACAATGAGGAAGCTGATAAACTAGGGGAAGGAAAATTTGAGCCACTTCGGATGGGTCCTTTTATTCTCAAGTGTGTTTTTCCAAAACGTGCCTACGAGTTGGTGGATTATGATGGAATTCCATTGTCATAGCCCTGAAATGGGTTGTACCTCAAATGTTACTATGCTTAATTGAGTGTAGTAAAACTCACTATATATATGCTTTAATTGTATGTGTGTGTGTCAGTGCGTCTTTTAGAGTTTTTATTTGGTTAACTAATGTGCTTTGCATTTTTTGTAGATGTTGGAACCTTTGGAACCATTTGTTGGTTATGCCAATGGTGCTAGTTGTAGTACGCATAAGCTATCTTTTGCAGCATGGGCCATTTTCGCTCTAAGTGGCGAGTTACTGAGTTTTCAAGGGATTTTTATCGGTCAATCGATGAAAAATATCACTAAGTATAACACATTGATCAAACTTCTCTCTGATTCCATTTCACTTGGCTTTCATCGAATCAACATTGGGCTGGAATCATAACTCATCATACTGTAACTAACAAACATTTATACTGTCTGAAACCAAACAATTCTTTGTATGTTCCTTAGAGTTCGTATTTTGGAAAGAACTTTTGAGTACATTCAATATCAACATATTTCCATAAACTTTAACACATTAACCTAGTCACTAGCAAACTATGTGTTAAATAGACATTTGCGACACATGTAAAAGTAAATTTTCAAATCACATCATTAGTTGAATAGGATTACACATAACCATAAATATAAAAACTCTGAAAGTAAAAATAGGTAGATGTTTTAAAAGTTTTTACAAAATTTGTGTCCAAGACATGTTTGGTCATCTGCGCTAAAAACTCAAAATCCATGCAAAAACATGATAAGTAGACCTAGTGATGCTCATGATAATAGGACACAGCCTGAGCTATCATGTGCATGAGTTGCATCAAATGGCCTGGAATGCCAATAGTATCGTGCTGCAACCTCATAGGTAACTCCCTGATCTGGACATCTAGAATACCAAGGGTCAATCCCTGTACATGATCCTGCAACTCTATCAGTGTCTCGGCCAAATGAAAATCCTCGAGAACTTCTCTCCCAACATTTCTCCACACTGGAACACCTACCTCCTGTTAGTGCCTCATAGGTCGAACAGTACCCACATCTGCAAGCATGGGAATGATTTTAGTTTAGTCCTCGAACATCAAACACAAAAACATGTAGAAACTTAAAAATCAAAAAACGTTTTGGTCAAAAACAATTTACCTATAGCACCCAAATAAGCGCCCACTAGTAGACTCAACTCTCGATCTCCATGAAAATCCATCGTTGAATATGGATGCTCCTTGATGAAAATGTGTTGTTGATCAATCCAAATAAAGAATGTAGTGGTAAATGTAATCAATGATTGACCATCATGTCTAGCCATCAATTCGACCCATTGTTGCATCTGTGGATCTCTAGGAACAGCTACACCTAGTGCTACACGATGGGGTTGCACCAATGGAATTATTTCTAAGTTAAAATAAATTAAGGGTGATCCATAGCTAAAGTTCTTGGTATTACCGCTCTCTACCTTCTTCAGTTGTTCATTCAATGAAGAAAGTACTACCTCACATCAGTTGAATAAAGTTGGCTAAAGACACTCAAGTGCATATTGGACATATGATCTGTTCGCAGATGAAGTGTCACACTTCTTGGCCACTTTGTGATGGTGAAAAGGATTGTTCTCAAATGAAAATCATGGATATCTTTGATGAATATCTTTCAATCCTTCCTAGGCTCTATACTTGGCCGACAAAATTGTCAAACATAGTCCCTCACCGACTCCCCTCCATGGGAAGCACCTGAAAGAGATATGGGGACACCACATCTCGACAACCATGTAAGAAAGTAAACATCATCGATCAAAATAGGGACAATTTTTTATCTTATGTGAAAAGCCTCATCTACTGTATCCCATGCATGAACTAGGAACTGCAACAGTTCTAATTGTTGCATCGTTCCAAACAACTTTAAATTTTTGAGCAACCCACAGTTTTTAAGGGCCTCAACTGTACCCGGATCACCTAGGGCAACCATGTCTTGTTCTTTGTGCTCTTTTTCTTGCCAAGTACTAGACATTATGATCCAATGAAAGCCTGAAATCAAACCATAAGCTTAGCTAGGATCCTTTTCATGCAAAAAACTAAAGAAATTTTGGGTACTTTTGGTGAAACAAGTTTGGGAAACTCTCCCAACGCAGCCCAGGCAAGGAGACACTATGCTACAGTGCAGAATCCCTTCAATCTAGGTGCTCCTTAGTGCAGTTTTCGACATGCAAGCCTGCACTAGTCCCATGGCGAAAAATTCAAACCCAGGGGCCTTAAAAACCCTAAAAAAATGCATGAAATAGTGAAAGAATGGTACGAAAAGAAATATGAGGCATAGATATCCTACCTAGTCAAGACAACACAAGAAATGATCCATAGAATCTCTCGTAATTAGCTGATGAAGGTCTAGGGTAAAACAAGGTTAGATCACAAACTCAATGAAAAATATCAAATGGTGATAATAACATGGTAATTTATTGTTTTCATGTTTATTTCATGATATTTATATGAGAAAACTTTAGTACTTACCTATTTTTACCAATGAAATAGATATGTTTAATCTGTTTGTTCTTCCTTTGAATAGATTTACAGCTGACTTATAGAATTTGATGTGCACAATCATGAATTATATTTTGACCACATAGCATACTTTTATCTCTTTTTCTAGCTCTATTAAACATCTGAAAAGGAATCCCATTGGAGTCCTCTTTAAGCATTTTTCAGAGTCTCAAAATATGAAAAGATTGTCGAGCGCTTGTCCTTTTCAACTCATTAATGGATTGGAAATGACATCTACTAAGTATAAGTTTAACCCTTTTTCGAGCTGAGATAGATTAGTTACGAAAAGGGAATACATTAACTCAACATGGTCAATATTTTCTCTCTTGTATTGTTTTATGATTTTTCAGACTTGAGAGGTAGATCTACAAAAAATAACTTGTGGATTTTTCTTTTTGTCCCTTTTCAAACTCTCTAAACATGAAAAGGACCGAGTTATCATTGTCATTAGACTCGTTAAAGCATTAAATAGTGACAAACTTGTCCATCATGACAATACTGAGTTTCACCTTTGCTAGGTTTGTGAAAAAATCACATAGTGATGGATTCACCTGAAGGGTGGAATTATAGAACAAGCATATGTTATCCTCCTCAATATTGATAATAATAAATAGGTACTCGTCAGCAATGGATGGGGAAAATGGAAAAATAGATAAACCACTTTATGGCACTAGCTAGCTCTTGAACATGACACTTTCACCTACTATCATAAAGTGGTTTCATCATTGCGACTATTTAGGTTGGGTTATTTTCTTCATCACCATCATACCTTTTTATATCATATCATCCATTACTTTTTTTTGGGTTAGTGCTACCAATCCATTTAGTGTTAACAACATGTTCAAGAGAAGTCACTCAGTTAAAATTCATCTTTTTCAATACCATAAACCTTCATTTTCATGACTGCCATTCCTGAACATTGTGTTGTCAGTCAAATTTCGTCTCAAAAATCATTACACTCGTTTCATGTCATTGATGTGGGATACATCAAGGCACTCCTACGACGAGTTTCTTCTTGTCGACATCAGCACATTGTCCAAGAAGTTGACATAGAAAAAACCCTTCAGTACCTTGAGGCTTTCATACATCAATGGCAGGGTTATCGCTTTCGTCGATAGGTTGACATCACTTGCCTTCGACCGAAAGACTTTGTATGGTGTTGGACATCAGAACATCCATTCAAACCATGCAAAACGTACTGCAATACCTTGAGGATCATTTTCATTATCGATGATTTCTCGCATGTTTGTTAATGGCTTACATCATTGGTTGGTAATGAGATGGTGTCTTCCCATGTTCGACTTTAGATCACATATTCACATGGTTAGACTCATACTTGAGTCAAAGATTGAATGAGATAGAAGACCCTGGATCTAGTTTCATCCATCCGTGCTACGATTTCAAGAAATGTACCAAATCATCTGTACAATAGCTTTACATTGATAATCATTCTAATCATGAGTCTATATCTAGAGACGATTGTCTATGTACTTGTAACTAAAGTTTATATGCTGAGCATGGGTATGGCTTCACTCAAAAATTCATGAGAAAAAATAAAAATATCATGATATTATGTATTGTAATCGATGCAAGTCACCAACCACTTTGGAACCTCATCATCACATTGTAAAGCATATCACTCGACATTATTATTTTCAACTTCTTGCTTTAGGGGGCAGTTGTTATAGATCCATTTGGGCACATCGATCCCATCATTTAGATTAGTACCATTATGGCTCATCAAACCCCAATTCAGTTGCTACATTCCCTAGAAAAGTCACCTCTTTGAATTCCTCCTTCCCTAAGAGTTCTTTGGCTTGAAACTCTCTAAAATTGCCTCCTCGAGCAACCAACGCAGCCTTGGATAGGGGTAAGTGTACTTCAGTGTAGGTAGGCCCATGTTAGGGTGTTTTGCAGAGCACCTAGGCCCACTTTGACTTCCACTAAGCGAGATTGAGTGAAATTCACATAGGGTTCTGGGAATATTCTCATCTTGTATATCCATCAAGAAGATTCCCAGACTTATCATCTCCTATGAGCTCGAAAATGGATAAGGAATGAGTTAATGACCTCCTATCCTCTCATCCCTTCTTCCATGGAAACCAACTCTAAGTATGGAAGGCCATTCAATACCTTCATTTATGAAAGAACATCCTCATTTGGCCTATAAATTGAGCACTCATCTAAGTGATCACAGGATGGACTTTGAGAATTTTTAAGGAGATATTGTTGCAGTGAAAATTGAGTTTGTAAGTGAGTAATATTATGTTGTCGATGTGTTGTGCTATTGATGTGATGTTGGTTAGAACCCAAGCTAGAAGAGTGACAATGGACCGGACTTCATGACTGTAATTCTTCCTTCTACTTAATAAAGTTGTTTACACCTTTTTCTATATGTTTATCTTGATATATGATGTTCATATGGGTGAATGTATCTGATTCCATTTACTTTTATTCGATATATCTCTTGCTTTGATTGGTTCTCTATCTTGTGTTTACACTTGTAGATACCTTTTCAACGATTTAAGTTCAAGAAGTAGTGACGGGAGTCAAACAAAGGAGACAAAAGTAAAGATAAAGAACAAGTAGGTCATTTTATTCCCTTTGCCTTATTTATCTTTTATAGAAAAAGGATAAGCGCTTAAAATATGTTGGTCTAGGTATAGCTACATAGCTAGGGAATTAGTATTTATCCGTAGATACCAAATTCCTCATAACAAATGGGATCACCTAGAAAATGTAACCTAGCTCAAGGGTGCACATTATACTAGATCCCTAGATCAGAAGCAACAACTCACACATGCTCCCATAGGAATTGATGCACCTAATCAACAATATAGGTATCATAATATTAACCATATTGTGGATCCAAAGAAATCCACCATTTTTCAGCACTCATGGATGACTACTAATCATCTACATCTCCCATGGATGTGGCATCATCACTTGGAGAAATACATTGACGCACTAACTGAATCACATATCAGGATCACAAAGGCAGAGGATGAGATAATATGGCTCCATGTAAAAAATGGTATATACTCTCCAAAGGATGGATACCTCCGTATCACTGTCATCCATCGACCACCGACTATGGAACACTCATGGAAACATCTATGGAAGCTTAATGTGCCCCAAAGAATGAGACTCTTTATGTGGACATTACTCAAAAGTAAGGGCCCTAAGGGGTAAAACCTAAATAAGGCAGCTTTTCATGGTCCCTCCTTGTGCTGCATATGCAAGAACAACACATAAACTATCGACCACCACTTCCTTACATTCCTGGTCAATGTGGACATCTCTAACACCACCCTTCGAACCATCAATATACATTGTCAATGGAAGGGTACATCTATTTTGGGTGCATGGATATCACGGCGGACATCAGTTGCTCCGAATAAGGACAAGAACCTACCCCTCCTCCTGTGTTGGGCGATATGGATAACACGAAATATTTACACCTTCCATAATACCGTCCCTCATTGGCCCTCCTTCTTTCCTTGCATAGTGGCAACCTATAACTCTATCCCTCATGACGATGTTGCTCCTGCCTCTAAGAACATTGTTGCTGAGGTCATCAACCAAGGCTACCCATTAGCGTATTTCGATGGATCTGCACAGGATGTAGTTTGTTGCGGGGGTGCTATCCTATACCTCTCTACCTCACATTTCTTTAAAATCCAAATAGGTCTCGGAAGGGGCACCAATAATTATTATAAGTTGATAACTCTAAGAAATTTCCTACACTTTTCCATGGAGAAACATTGCAAAAATATACAAATCTTTGGGGAGTCCAAGAATGTTATCAATTGATAAATAACACATCAATCTGTCATGCATATTCTCTAAGACCAATTTTGGAAGAGGCACAAAGATTCATTGCACATTTGATCTTTTTGTTGGTCACCATATCTACATGGAACACAATGAGATTATCAATGAGCTATCTAGCGAAGCTGTGACCCGGTGTTGTGGTACTTGGATGATATAGGAGGAGAGGGACGGTGAAAAATATCAATGCTACCATCACCCATATATGGATTATATAGCATAACTCGATCTGAGGGACATGATTTACATGTTTATAGCTTTACTTAATTTATCAATACAATTGTATATTTCGATTTACTAGATGTATATATAAGACACACAATAGTACTCCCTCTCAGGAGTTTTTTGACCTCTTTAAACAACAGTGTAGACAAGTTTCTCCCTCCGTGGAGAATCAAAGATCTTTTTTGACACATTATATTTTTGATATGTGAAGAGCCTCACCATATAGCATATGCAACAACATCTACAATATGTAATTTTCTTATATGAATGAAAATTACGATTTGTCCGAGGGGAAGAAACAAAAAAAAAATATAATGTATCCTATCTTGATTAGGGAAATATATAAATCTCATTTGAATAAAGGAAAAAGTGATTAAAAGAATGAGAATTTGACATGTTTTTTTGTAATGAATATCATTTTTGTGAAAGGGTTCTAACAAATGATATAATTATTACGAACATGCTCTACTTGGAGATTCAAAATGACGATAAATAAGTCATCAAAACTAGGAAATAGTTCACTTAATTCCAACTACAATTAAAGTTATTCAATAATAAATTTCTATGTAAATAGTTACTCATAAATTTGATTATATCATAAGAGAGAACTAAGAAATCAATAAGATATCAATGCACTAGAATATCAAATAGCATATCTAATAATAAGCTATCTCCATATCTCAACTAAGTGAAAAATATGAAACAAAAAACATGGATTTTTTATGGAAAAGAGTATTATTTGCATTTACAAAAAAAAAATTACTTAAATACTAATAAAACTGAAAACCCCTCCTTTGATTTTTACAAAGAATCTCCAATAGTCCTTCCAAGATCTTCAACACTTCCCATAGATAATAGACCTTCAATTCTGTAAGCCAAACCTCTACAATGGAATTCAAATATTTAAAAGGAGAATGTTCAACCTCATATCTAACCTTTCATCTTTGCCTAAATCTAAAATTCTCTCTATAAAAGTCCTCAGAAGAATTATTAGCCAAGAGGAACCCCTTCCTCATTGGCAAAACAATTGTTTATAATTATAAAAAGAATATAATAAATGAAGAATTATTTGACAAAGTTTAGATCCATCAATTTTGAAGCTCCAAATCCTCTTTTCCTTCTCCTTTGGATCAATCCTCATTACTTCAAATCCTTGGTTTCCTCTCCCTACAACAAACTCTGTACAAAAAAAATTCAAAAATAAATCAAATAGCACATCAAAATCTAAAATACCAAATTGGGAAAAAAAAATCTCTAACTAAAATCTAATTAAATCAATAGAATGAAATGAAAGTTGTGCTTCCAAATGATCTATGTCCAAACATCTTTGGCCCAAGAAGATTGTCTTAAAACCAATTTGCAACATCAAGAGTTTTTGGCAAATAAAAATACTTCAAAATATATTCCAAATTGACCTTTTGTTACAATTTCATAACCTCTACTTCTCCTACATTATAGGCATAGAAAATCTTTAGTTTTATTTGATGTGATCCTACCATATTGTTCTCATTTATTTTAGCATTCCAAGGTGACATCCTTAGCCTTATTTGTTAGAGCCTTCCAAAATATTGAGTTCCAAAATTGTAAAAATACTCAAAAATATTAGTCTTAACTAATTTTAATGTTTTTATTTCATTAACTAAATTTTAATAATTATAAAAAAATCATTATATTAATTAATAATTAAAAAAACATAAACCTAATTTTTAAAATTAAATAATAAATAAAATAAAAAACCATATACGTGCTAAAACAATAAAGTATAGTAAACAACCAAAATGGAGGTGTAAGTGGAGTATAGTTCGAAGAGAAGGTTTATATGGAATATATGGAAGAGGAAACTAGGATAAACGCTCATGGAGAGGGCCCTCCCTCCCATTGATAAATAGTTATATAACAATGCAATCCCCTCTTGTATTAATACAAGTTGGTATACAAGCATCCCACTATGACATCATCATTGGCATGTCATGCCATCCCATCAATGTAGTTTGGAGTGTTGACAGTATTGAAGGGAAAGGATGGTATAAGCCCCATTATGTAAGATATGTTATTATATACTTTATATAAAACAATTATATTTATATTATATTATTTTGAAAAAAGTTATATATATATATATATAGAAATTGAATGCCACAGTTTATAATTAAACTATTAAATATAAACATTAATTAAATTAGTTAATAATGATATTTATATATTAGTTAAAAACAATTAAAATTAATTAAGCTATATAATTAAATTATTTTAGATAAATGTTTTTGGGAACAATCACATCATAGAATTTGGTGGACTTTTAGAACCAACCAATGTGGTTCATCCTAATGAAAAGGTGAAAGAAATGGGAAGAGTAAGGATGCATCATTTCCCCATGCAGAGCACTGAAACAAGGAACTAAAATATTATTTAATTTTTTTTTATATTTTTTTTTATTTAAAAAAATTTAATATTTTAATATTATTTAAAATCCCAATTTTTTTTATAATTTTTATTTAATAATTGTTTTAATGTTTTAATATTATTTAAAATACCAAAATGTTTTAGATCTAAATTATTTAATATAATTGATTTAGTAATAAAAAAGTTTTAATATTTTAATATCAAAAGTTAGAAATAAAAAGTAGTTTCTATTTTAATGATGATGATGATGATGGTTAACCTCAAGTGAGACCAAACTTTGGTCTATCTCACCTAAAGAAATTTATTATTTAGTTTGATTTAAGATTTTATTCCTATGCTCAAAAAGCTAGGAGAGAAGCCTCCCGAGCTTAGTGTAATTTTGACAACGTAAAAGGCTAGGAAGGTCAGTATTACAACAAGGATTTTGAAACTGAGATCTAATGTGGTTGTACTTGGGGCACTCTAAGAGGAAGTGATTTTCATCCTCGATGTTCATATTTTCACACAAATGGCAGAACCTTTCCATACATGGTGTCTTAGGAACTGCCCAACAACCCGTTTCATTAGGGAGCTCATGAGAGTTCGTTCTAATCTTGGCTATATTAATTTTCTTCTTTGAGCTAGTTAAAACAGAGAGATACTTTTGATCTCCTAGGGTGGGGTTGATGACCTCCTTATAATATCTTAATTTTCTTTTAGCTACTAAATCTTTCTCACACAACATATTTTCTTTTAACTTAGAAGTAACAATATTTTTAATGTTATTAATGTTTTGCAATGCAACACTCGTTGATCTGCTAATGGCTTAACGAGGCCATGGTGTTTTTATACCAACCTCATTTCAGGTTTAGATGGTTTTGGCTGGAATTTAAAGCTAGCTTAGGAAGTCTATGGTCTCTTATATTATTGATTTTGTGCTTGTACAACAGAAGCCTTGTCATAGCTAGGCTCTTGATAGGGGAAAGACCCACTTCTATAACGAGAATAGGATAGAGTGTGTTTCTTTTAATTTTGAGATTATACATTTTAAAACACTTCTTGATTTGCTCAATATTTCTCGAGGATTCTCTAGAGATGCTACAACCGCAAACCTCACATCCATATAAGATAACTCGAGTGACTAAGGTTTCAAAGAGGAACTTCTTTCTATCCCACATTACGAGGTTTTGTCGTTTTACAATTATTTTCAAGACCAAAATAAGCTTTTCATCTCCCATTAATCCTTTTCTCAATGCTATAGTTTGATTTGAGCTTGTGATGAATATCAATTCCTAGGTACTTGTAGGAATACACTTCCTCCCAGTCATTATTGTCATACATAAAATTAGCGTAAGTGTCCTTGGATTTGATAATCATAACTTTTGATTTGTGAGTGTTAACAATCATACCCATGGAAAAGGAAAAAATACTTAAGAAGTATAAGTTTCTTATCAAGATGAGATGGGCACTTGCGAGAAGAACAATATAGTGAGCGTAGAGAAGAAGTATGATGAGTATCCTAGCTAACATCATTCCAGCACATCCTGCTTCCTCTAAACAACCTTCTAGCTTGTCGATGTAAATGCAAAATAGGGTATGGGAGAGGGGGTAACCTTGTTTAACTCTAATTTTACACTTAATATCTTTCGACCGCCCCTCATTTCTCTTTAACTTGGCAATTACATTCTCGTATAACCTTATAGCAGCAACTCTCAACTCAAAAGGAACCTTTACCTCTTCTAATATGTTCCAAAGTTTATTTCTAGGAACTGTATTGAAAGTCTTTCTAAAGTCCACAAGGCAACAAAAGATATTGGATTTATCATTACGACATTCCTCCGCAATGATCCTAAGTGTAAGGAGGTCGCCTGTTGTTGAGTGCTACTTTCCAAAACCCGCTTGGCCTTTAGCCCACTTACCTTCACTTTCAAGCTATATGCTCAACTTCCTTTCCAAAATAATACCATATAACTTGGCTAGGAGAGGGCTAATCATAATTGTATGATAATTAGAGTGGTTATTTGTATCCCCAATTTTAAAAATAGGGATAATGAGGCTTTGAGTCCATGGTTTAGGGAACCCTTGCTTCATCGCTTGATTGAAAAGCTTGTAAATGTGGGGGATGAGGAGAGGACCTCCAATTTTTAAGATTTCCATGTAGTAACCTTCAATTTCCTTAGCTTTCTCATTAGCCAAGCGATTAACCCCAAAATTAATGTCTTCTAATGAAAGAACTTCTTCCGTTGTGAGTAGGGTTTCAAAGTTATCCATGAAATTTGGAGATTCATAAAGCTTTTTAAGATAGGAATTATAGTCATGTAAAGTAATTTTATTATTATCTTTAGTTTTCCTAGTTAGAATATGCCTCCACAATTTCTTAGGAGCTACCTTATAGAGGTTTAAGAGATTCTCTTATCTTTTACGAATATACTGCTCTTTTTTCCTTTTAGTTAGGGTTTTGTATATTTTTATCTTGCCAAATTTAAGAGATTTGTCAACAACTTCCTTAATTGCTCTCCTCACACTTTTACAACATTTGTCATACTATGTGTTGGTTTTGCTATTTCTTTTATTATTTGAAACTTCAATTGAGAACTTGTTAATAGAATATGAGAGGGTTGTAGTAAACTTATGATAGAGATCTTCTATGTTGTCTATACTAGATAAAGGAAGCAAATTAGTTTTTAATTCACTTAGAAAGAGATCTTTTTTATTTCTATCAAATATTAACTTCTTTTGGCTATAAGGATTATCTTCTATGGGATCTCTATGCATGACAAAAATGAGTGTTATAAGTAAAGGCCTATGATTAGAGTGAGGCTCATGGTTGTTTAAGATGTCAAAATTTGTTATTTCATTGTGTGGAGGGAGATCAGAGATACATAGGTCTACTACGCTGCAACGAGGCCCATGGATACAGGTCATCTTGTTAGAATTAGGCCACTTCTTTAGACAGTTGCAAATTATAAGATCTTGAGCACTATAGAGCTTAACTAGCTCCGACCAAAACCAATTCTCCCCGAGGTCTTCAGAGCTCCTTTTATACCGGCTAGTGAGAGGAAGGTCTCCATCTAACCAAAGAGGATTAGGGTTGGAATGATTGCTTGGAAGAATACTTTGTTTGCATGAAGTTTGAGCATTAAAGTCACCTACTAAAAGGATATTGCCTTCATTACTTAGGCAACCATTGTAAGGACTACTTTTAGCTAGATACTTTTTCTTATAGAAGTTAAAATTGATGAGGGGGAAATAACAAATTTCTATGTAGGCATTTTTATCATAAATGTGAGTAATTTATATCCAACTATATTGGTTGTAAGGGTCATTTTTATAAATCCTAGCATGGGGAGAGATTTTCTTCTTAATGTAACAAGTTATACCCCCAACGCCTCTACAGGAGGATCGCTTATACCAGTTAGACAATAATGTAAATCCATCTATGGTAGGGACCTTAGATTTTTCGTGCTCCCAAGTTTCAACAAGCAAAATAATATTAGCATCATTCAAGATCCAACTTATCTTGTGGCCTTTGTTCCATGGAAAGCCCTAACAGTTCCAAGAAAGAATCTCGAGCATGTTGAGTTGCTATTTATTATTATCTTTTTGGTTTCTATCTCGAATAACAACATTTCTATTTATGATTATTTCCCATTTTCCTTCCTTCCTAGCTTCCTTTACCTTTTGAACCTCCTTTCTCAATTCTTCTTGATCTTCTTGAATGAGATCTTCATTTATAAATATTTTGGTTCCTTTTAGACTTGAGGTTTTACTACGTATGTCATACTTATGGTCAGTAGAGCTCACCTTTATTCGGATGAGCCTTCCTTTATTCTCAGTGAGTTACCCCAACCTTGTTGTTTGTGTGAGACACATTGTTTCAATTTGTAATCTATTATGTAATTCTGTGTGGGCTATGGCTAAATTATCCTCATCTACCTCCTCTTTCAAACTGAATATTATAAGGTTCAAGGCCCTTTTGTTACACTCATGGTCTAATTCTATCATTTTTTTCATTTCATCTTTAATTGGTTTGATATATAATTTACTTGCCACACTATTTAGGGTGAGGCTGCTATTAACTTTTTCTTCTAGCTATTTAATCATGTCCTTCATTTTACTAATATCTAAAGTATCAACATCTACTTGCTCATACATTTGGTTCATATCTTGGTTTTGTTTTCCTATAACGTGAAACCTAGTCTCCATTGCCTCCATCTTATTCTCCAATAGTTCTGTTTTATTTTATGTTTCCTTTTGGATCTTGTCTTCAAGAGATGTGAATTTATTTTCAAGCATGGCTGCTAACTCTATTTGTAGCTTGACTTCTCTTTTTTCTCTACATTTCTCTAAATACTCTATATACTCATAGAGGCTTTGTAGAGTAAGTGTGCTAGGTCTACCTTTGGTAATCTTTGGTAATTGTAGTGAATTATTTATACTTGAAAATATATAAGCATATATGTATTAGAAAAATATATAAGCTCGATCCTTGCCCTCTACTTATGATTCTCTTCTATCTTTTTTCCCTTTTTTATTTTTTCTCTTCTTCTTTTTATTTATGTATAGAATATTATTTGTAAAGTAATGCTCATTCTCCCTTTATTCATGATATATATCCTTCTTTTGATTTTAAACTTACTTAATTTCAATTATTGAACTATTAATTAGTTCTATAGCATTTAACCTCTCTTTTCCTTGTAATACATATTATTGATATCTAAACCTTATTAGTTTTAATATTACTTATAATCTCCCTATAAAATTTTATAGCTTATCCCTACCTCCCCTTATTAATTTATGGGTTTTCTTATCATTATATTACTCCTTATTACTATTTATAAATTTATGATATTTACTAATTCCTATCCCCTTTGTAAATTTCTTTGCCTTATTTTGGAACCAAATTTCTTATTCTTACACATAATCATCATCTAATATTACATAAACATCTATTTTTAATTTATACCCCCTTATAACTTTGTTTTTATTTATTAAACACCCATTTTTAACCCCTTTAAACATCTACTTTTGCTACTAATAAGAATATTAAATAATTTGAATCTTAAAAAAAAAAACTACATTTTATTTCTAATTTTAATATTAAAATATTAAATTTTTTAAATAAAAATAAAATTATTATTATTTTTTTAATAATATTTAGTTACTTGTTTGAGTGTTTTAGAATGACTAGTTTTCAACTACTAACATGGGGCAATGATGCATGCATGATAATCATGAACCACATTGGTTGGCTCCAAAGTGGACCAAATCGTCATGTGATTATTCTTAAACACATTTATCTACAATGTGGATCACAAAAGTCTCAAATCTAAATTATTTTATTTAGATAATTTAAATTAATTAAATTTACAAAATAAAGCCTATACATGTTTCACATTTTTAACGTCAAGCATTCAAAATCACTCAAATTTTAATCAAATAGCATTTTCAAACCATAAATCCAAACTCAGCAAAATTAAATTCTTTGGGAAAACCACACACAATGAAGCTTAGTATAACAAAAATTTACATATAGGTAGCCTATGTTACAAATTAAAATTAATGGGGGTTATGGGGAACTTATTAGTGAAAAGCCACTAACCAAAGAAAATAGTAAAAAATGGGTACTCTATGTGTTATATGTTTTGGAGGGTTTTACTGCATATTTTAGTGTTCAAATTTTCAATAATATGACATGGATTTCTTGGAATCACACATTTTAGTTGTAAAATGTCCATAATTAAAGTCATGAAGGGTTTTTAGGGTTTTGAATCCATATATCCACCCCAAAAATCATTTGAAAATACAAAAAATAAGATTTGGTCAAAAACATTTGGGGGCCAAAACTCCAAAACTTAGTTTCTTTGGGCAATGCCATTAAAAAGCCACAAACATACTACCACAAGTGGTATTTCCCATAATATATTCATAATCCATCATAATAAAAATTCACTAAAGAACTCATTGTGTTTGTAATACTAGTGGTATTGCGCCAATGATTTTTAGGGAGTTGAATAGTATATGGACTAACGAAACCATTTTAAACCACAAGAATTAAGGTTTGAACAAAAAAAATTAGTAGCCAAAACTCCAAAACTTATCTTTTTGAGACACTCATTAAAATGCCATTAAGGAACCCTGGTATTTGTAGGACTCATAGTATTGCCCTTAGTATTCCCATCAATCATCATAATAAAAGGAAGCATGGGCATCCATGATTTGGTGAATTGTTGCACTAGTGTCCTGTTTGGTGCTTTGAGCTAGTATATTGGAAGTAGGTGATGTTTGGTGTGCCACCCAAGTATATTGGAAGTGTTTTGTGTGCTAAGAAAGTATATTGGAAGTAGGTCTCCTACCCAACTATATTGGAAGTAGGTATTTCTGCATATTATTTTTCTCATATTTTCTTATATAGCAAGTATATAATAGGTTATGAAGCAATATAGGCTAGGAACTCTTCTAGTGAAAATAATCTCAAATTTCATTACTAATTAGATTTAGCTATGTATTTTGTTATGCTTATATTTTAAAGAATAAGGCTAAATGGAAAATGGAAATGAATTGTTTTTATTTGCAAGTTTCTTTTCAACACAAGTTAAATTATTTTAAAGAGGGGTTTAATTAGCATTAATAGCATTTTTCTACCTCTTATACAAAAAGATGCACCTAATAATTGCAAATTCAACATACATCTCAAAGACCTAGAAATAACCACATTCCCCATATTATTAAAAATGAAGAAAATAAAATAAGGAAAGCCTATATTTCAAATAAAGTGTGTGGTTTATCCTATAACAAGACCCAAAGTCATCACTTTTTATTTTTAACCTCCAATAATTCATGAAGTTATGTAGGCCTTAAATCTTCAACCACAATCATCCCAAATTTCATTACTAACTTTTTCTCACCCCTTTATGTTAACAAAGTTTTCTTGTTGCATGTTAGGTCTTCTAGTGTGCTTTGTTTTGTGTTTTTGTGGTGGTCATAACTATATTTTTGAAGTTAATGTAAAAGCCATTGCTTGATTTTTAATGTAATTTATTCAATTTAGTTGAAATGAGAGGTTGTAGTCATGTAAGTTTCATTCCTTTTCTTTTTTTGACAATATAAAATATTTTCTTGATATATTTAGTATTTATCTTATAAAATGAGTTAGATAATTTTTAGTTGAATATGTTTTTTGAATTTGTGAAGATTCTTTTTAAATTACATATTCTACCTATTGTTTTGATAAGTTCCCAATAATAGAGATACATGGGGATTCAAAGATTATCATAAAGAATATTCAAGGACACCCTTCCATTAAACAACCACACTTTTGGGCTCCCTTAGGAACATCTCTTCCCTAGAAGAGTCCTTTCATCACATCCAATTCCATCATATCCATCAGGAAATTCAACTCCACCCTAGATCTTTTATCCAAACTGGTCATAAAGGAATCAAGAGGCCTCATGCACATTTCTCTACACATGGGTCATATCATGTATGATGTTGGGTCTATGGGTGGCCCTTTTTAGATTTTATGTTTTTTTTTTTGAGTCTTTTCTTGTTTTAAATACACACTTCGAGTTTTTTCTCATATTTTCTGAGTGCACATAGAGGATGGTGATAATTTTGTAAAATAATGAGTTTTTCTATCATGTGGGACTCCTCTTATATATGTTTGTTTCTTATGCCTTAGTAAAAAAAAAAGTTCCCACCATTGAGAGAGAATTATTAAAATGTTTTAAATGTGCAAGGCTTAAGTGTCATTATATTTACATTTAAGAAATAATTTAATATTAAATTATGTATTTCCTAAATGTAAATTTTGTTTTCTATTGCTCAATATACTATCTTTATATCATCAAATATATATTTTTTGAGTATTTAATAAATGTATCATTTGTCTTTATGGAAATATGTTTAGTTATAAATGTATTCATTTTCTTTACCTTAGTTGCTTTAAAAAATTGCTCCATCTCAATCTTGATAAATTTGTTTAGCCAAAATTATATTTATTTAATTAGAAATTTGTTTAGTCAAAATTATATTGATTTAATTAGTTAAATAGAAAAAGAAAATCAATGATGATTTTAAATAGAGAAAATATTAGGATAAGTAGTATTGTTAGGGCTATATTGTGAGGGATAAACCTAAAAATTGCAGCTTGAACGGAATTTAAATTCAATGAAATGAGGTCAGTGGCCTCTCCGCAATTTTTTAAGGGAGTCAATCTCTGCGTGATTGTCGAGTCCGACTGTTGAGGTGGTCAACATGGAAGTTGATTGAACTCCTTGCGAGTAGCACAACTTGAAAATACTAGCTTTGTGCTTTTGTGTTGTTCTGGTTGATAGTCAATCGAGTCGATGGCAGGGTGATGGTCTAGATTTCAGAGGGGAGTCTGGTCATCAGAACTTCAGTGAAAATCACTAAGTGTGTGAACAATCGAAAGATGCATAGGTGATCATGCAAACACACACTCACATGACTTAATGACGAAATGACTGAACACATCGAGACACACATTTTCAACATGACTGACTCACCGTGCAAATGACAAGCGCGACACTCGTGATTGACCATTCATTGATCGAGGTGATTCTTGCATGACAATGAACACGGCTCTATGTGTAAGTGCGGTAGATGCTTTCATAGAGAACACAACAAGTGCATCTCAAGCAAAGAATTTGAGCATAACGGGAACATGGTCATAAGCATGACTTAGACACGAGCATGCAGAAACTTGAATGAAATGAAGAAGGAAAGTGAATGCAAGGACTCACACGAGCTCATGGAGTGAACTCACGTGTGTGCAATCATCAAGTGAAACTCTCAAGGGAGGCTGCGAAATTGGTGAAGGCCAAAATTTTGGAGGGTGGTTGTAGCTACTACAACAGTAGTGGAGGAGGTAGAGGTGGAGACGAACCAACAGACTCAGAGCCGAAATTGTCATCTTCTAAAGAAGAGGAGGAGGAGGAAGAAGAAGAAGAGATGGATGACCAAAATCTAGAATGGATGACTCAGGGACAATTGGCTCTCCTGGGTGCTTTGCACAAGATGCCAAAGTAGGCGAAGAGAATGAACATCAAGTTCAACCATGACAACATAGTGAAGGCGGAAGACCATTTGGACAACTTCTACCTAGAGTTGCAGACCCTTGAGGTACGATATGATGACATTGCATGTAGATTGTTTCCGTGTAACTTCGAAGATTGCACAGCTGCATGGTATCATGGCATTCCAGCCAGCTCCATACAGAACTTGGGTGCATGGAAACGTATGTTTCTTGAAAAGTTTCCTCATTACAAGACCCCAACCATGTTACTCAAAGTATTAGGAAGCCTAAAGGTGGAGGGGAAAGAAAAGGTAAAAGACTTCAATGGGAGGTTTACACACATATTTAACAAATTTTCAGAAGACACCAAACCTCATGACTACATCATTGTTGATTACTACACGTCTGCACTCTCGACCGACATTGCACATTTCTACAAGAAAGCTATGAAACTAAGAGTACTAGAAAACTATGAAGAGGCTATTGTTGCTGAGAAATATGTGCACATAATTGGAGTCATCAAGGATGATGATCTAGCAAAGGATTCCAATGACGCGAGGATGAAGTCCAAGGCCATGGAAAAAAAGGTAGATATAAGGAAACCAACAATATTAAAACCCTCACTTACCTCATTAACAACTTCACAATAGAAGTGTTAGAGATTAAACAATGGAAAACAGACACGTCTACAAGAAACCATCTGCCTAGACACAAACAAGGAAGAATGTCATCAAGAAGCAACTGGTACACTACAAAAACTGCGTAGAGCTCTGTGTTCGAACTCGATGGGTGGGCAAATACAGAATTTTGTTCATTCCATGAAGATCATCACCGAGATAATTCTTGTTTAAACTAGAAGAAAGTCACACGCTCTATATGTAGTCGTATATTTGATGCAGAAAAAAAATGCAAGAATAGCCGAAAGACACAAATAATGACGAAGATGTTGCACATGATGAAACATCAACTTCTGGGCATGTGGTGAACACATATTAGTGCTTGCAACAAGCGTTGAAGGTGAAAAACAACAAACAACCCCCAAAGAAAAATAAGTGTTATAATATTGTGAGTAAAGGGGCTCCCCTCACAGTTGGGGAAGCACAAGAAAAGATGACACTGCTGTTGAGAAAGGTTGATCCACCAACTACCTCAAAGTAGAAAACACAAAGCAATTCTATGAAGACAATGATGGACAAGAGTACGTCCATGAGCAACAAACTATAGAGCACTCTCCTCGACAACACAAACATCAGTCTTACCCGAGATACCTTGGTGAGTCTATCACCTCTCGAGTACAACATTCTGGATGACATGAAGAAAACTCACCCGAACATTAGTTTTTTCAAGCTAGCCAACATCAAGTGTCAACAAGACATCCTACTGTGCACATTGGGATAGACAACAATGGACAACACAACCTCTACCAGCAAGGGAGCAAGAAAACCACCCAAATCACTTTCCACTCTACTAAACACACTCTCGATGGAAGAAGAAAACTCAGTTTTCCCTCCATTCTTGCTCTCATTTGATGTTTTTAACTCTAATGTTCAGAACTGCTTGGTTCATTCTCACGCAGCAACCAACATCATCACACTCTCCATTGCTAAAAACATCAATGCACAGTGGAGCAAGACATCCATGCAAATCATCCAACTTGATCGAAGATATGTATGAGCTCTTGGTGAACTCATAGATGTGATCATTTGACTATCTTACAAGAGTCGAGTCCACCAATGCATCAACAATGTTGTTGTGGACATACTAGAATCGTACAGTTTACTACTCAGCAGAGACACTCAAGCAAGCTTAACAAATATTTTCCTACAGACTCATTGTTGAGCCCCAAAATTACCTCTCTTCCAACCATTTTCTTGAACCCTTTCTCTTCTATTTTCCCATGTCAGTGCATCCTAAGCTATCAAAAGTTGTTACATGTTGATTTCAAGAGTATATTTTAGTGATTTTCAAATTATATCATTGTGTGTGCTATTTGATCTAGGTTTTTTTATCAGCTACGGAATGTAGCCACTTTCCGTAGCTAACTCACAATTCCACAGCCATTTTCATTGTTCTGTAGGTTACACATTTCAGTAGGAGGAATAAGACACATGGGCAAGTCAGGAATGATCGACAGATGGATGAGGTCCTATTTACTTAGCCAAATTTGGAAGGAAAGGTCCTCGTTAAAGGGTGGTCAACAGAGAGTTCTACATCAACTAGGACTTTGTTCCTACACGTAAAAGAAGCTCGAAGCCATTCCTGAACTCGTGGATCCATTTTTGCCACGTGCAGGCCATCTCCATAACGCAATCCAACATCCACCTCGCATAGATTTACTACTCATGGCAACCGAGAGGCTGAATCCTCGGATTTTGACCTGTTCACGTGTCTATTGCTGAAGAAATTCCTCTGAGATACAATTATCCATTCTCGCTATAAATATAAGTGTTTGCAACATAGATAGTTAGTTCTTGGTATCATTGTTATAGTGTTGTTTTTCTGGTCTGTAACTGAGAGACATATTCCTCTGTTTCATAATACAAAACTCTGTTTTTCACATAGTTGTTTAAGCGTGGTTTGAAATAACATTGTGTTAGTCCAAAACTGTACAGAGGGCCCCTGTGTAGCTGAGGTTCATCTTTCGTTTTTGTATAGATTTTATGTATATTTTCTCATTCGAATTGTACATTTCCCATGTTTTGCTTATGATCATAATCATTCTAATCCTGTACATGTTTTCACAGCTTGTCACATTTTCTACTATCACTGATAAGTGCACCTCAGAATAGGTCTTTAAGTCTTGTTATGCTCAAGCTTCTTATTGTAGTTTTTGCATCAAGTCGTGATTTGAGACTTGCTTTCTCTGCTAAACTTTATTTTTCAATTTCAATTTTTTATGCTTTTATTTAGTGAGATTTGTTTACTGTTCAAGATAGTTTAGATATCAGTTCTTCATGCTATATGATGATATCTTTGGAGCCTTTAGCTTAACCTCGTTTTCGAAGTTAATTGGCAAGCTATTGTGATTATAGGTGAAGTAATTGATTTTTCTTTCATTGGTATGAAAGTAGATAGTTTAGATGTCAGTTCTTTCATGCTATATGATGATATTTCCGGAGTCTTTAGCTTAACCCCATTTTAGAAGTTAATGGACGAAATATTGTGATTATAGATGGAGTAATTGACCTTGCTTTCATTAGTGTGCAAATTAGATAATTTAGTTGTCATTCTTTTCATGCCATATGATTATATTTCCAAAGTCTTTATCTTAAACCCATTTTACAAGTTAATTGATGAAATATTGTGAATATGGATGAAATCATTGACTAGTTTCTAGTTTCTTTACTTTTTGGTTTTGAGTTGTAGCAGTTTATTAGATTTCAATTCTAAAATTACGATGGATCGCAGAGATAGTAACCTTAGTTTTAGTACTCCATTTTTAGTTTGGTTTATGTAGTTTCATGTTTATACTCTTATTCAAGTTCTAATTTTATAGATAACATGTTTTAAGATCTCTTAAGTTTAAAGTTTGGAAACTATCATAAGAAGCATAAACCTTGTCTTCAAATCTACATCCACACTTGATCTTTAAAAGTATTCTTAAAAATTTTGCTTTAACAGTAGATTAGGATTTCCATTGCATTATAACACTTTAGGAGACAAACAACAACAAAACCCCAAAACAAGATAAAACTAAAAACAGTGAGGTAAGAAAAGGGTTGTCTAGCACATACAGTGCACTACACTTCATCAATTTATGACTCCCAAATTGATAATTATGTAGCAATTTAGGACACACTAAATTAACTAAATGCTTCTCGCACATATGGATTTCGTACAAGGGTAGAAACAATCAAGTCCTGGTGATATCTGAGAGGTATATGAGGCACAACCTCACTCCCATCAATGGCGAGAATGAACCATTGGCCTTCGCATAACTCATACTTGGAAACTTCCTCCTGGAAAAAATGTTGGGGTGTTATCTTGCACGGCCAGCTCCAACCCCATTAGACACATAGTTGGGTCTCCTTGCTTGCCCGACTAATGGTAATGAAGCACGTACAATACATTGTATGAATAGTAGCAGTAGCAGTAGCAACAAGAGTAGCAGTAGTACAAGCACGCCAAACAACCTGTGTACAAATGTGGTGTCGACCATTTACTTTAACGGATCAAAGACACAGGATGGTTGAGGAGTCAAGTGTGTCTTAATCGACCCAAAAAATAGGAATCATTTGGTTTGAAGTCTCTTAGAGATCAAGTGCATGAACAACGTTGATAAGTATGAAGCACTTGTGTTGGGCTTGCAAAAATCAATTAGCCTCAATGTGGTCACGCTCAAAATGGTGGGTGATTCAGAGATAGTGGTACGAAAAGTATGTAACACCATTCATTGTTTGTCACTGCAACTCAAAAGTTGCCAGAAAGAGGTATGGAAACCGATATCTAACTTCTAAGTGTAGGTTTTAACCCCGTACAGAAATTACCTGCATATGAATTCTAAAACATAGAAAATAAACAATGCGAGATCATAACACATAAAACACATATACACAGATATTTTCCACTAGATCCCAAAACCGGGACTACCAGCTTGATTTTTCATTATGTTCCTTTCAATGTTACAATACATATTTATACATGCCGAAGCATTCAATACCATGGACCAAAAACCATCGCATCCAATACCATGGACTGAAAACCATCACATCCAAAAACACATGTGTAAAAATCATGCACAAAACCATAGGTGGGTCTGCCCAACCTAACATAGGGTCCAAAACCAAAAATTTTTAGGGCGTTGCCTCAAACCTGATAAAGTGGGGTTACGGGTGCCCTTCAAACCCCTTGTTAACTACATGGAAAGAATATAACACAACCCAACACTGAGCATATAACATCACTGATGTGCCATGTAAGCATAATGTAGCTACCAATGCTCTCACAAACGCAGCTTCTAGAGTGTCACCGATTAGGGATATATTTACTATTGAAATTTTATACAAGCCATCTATTTGAGATAACATAACTAACTTACGCATATTTAATGATGATCAACATATATTGCATTTCATGGCCAATGTTGATGTCTTTAAAGATGCGGTTATAAACAATGACTCACATGAGAAATCTCTACAAGCAGAAGCTGGTAACACGAAAGGCCACCTTATCACGAAGGGTGTAGCATTGTTGGAGAAGCTTTACGAATTGCAAGAACACTTTCAAGGGTCGAGGAACAGAAAAACCCCCATCTTCACAACAACGCACGAACTGATCAACTTGTGAACAAAAAAAGATCTGAATGTCATCAATCTCGTCACATGATGCAGACATCAAGAGCGGCAAAACTTTGTTCACCTTTTCAAATAGTATCGGGATGTGTTCACATGGACATACGATGATCTAAAAAATTATGACACGTGAATAATCCAACACATTATTCCAATGAAGGAAGGGTTCAAGCCATATCTGTAGAAGTTGAGGAAAGTACATTCGTCATTTGAACCCCTCATACAGAAAGAGCTCACCAAGCTATTGGGTGCATGGATCATATACAAAGTTTTTTATTCTACCTCGGCTTCAAACCTTGTTCCTGTATGCAGGAAGTGTGGGGAAATCCACTTGTTTGTTGATTTCAAGAACGTGAATTGTGCCTCATACAAAGAAAAATTCTGTGTACTGTCTATGGGCCACATTCTGCAAACAATATATGGGGCACAAATTGTTTCCCTACTCGATGGTTTTTAAGCATACGATGAGGTTCTTGTAGCATAACCTGATATTCTCAAGACTAACTTTTGTGCCAAGTGGGGTACATTCACATACAAAGAAATGTTTTTTGGACATGAGAATGCAGGCACAACCTTTGAACGTGATATGGGCATCACTTTTCATGGACTCATCGGATAGAGCATGGTGGTATACCTGGATTATGTGATTGTGTTCTTATGGAAACATGAGGACCATGTATGCCATATGAAGAAAAAAATTGAGTGATGTTGGAAATATGGGATTTCCTTGAATCCCAAAAATAATTTATTGAGAGTGTCTGAGGGGAACCTTCTTGGACACATTGTTTCCAAAAGCAGGATCAAGGTTCATCTATACTAGGTCTAGACTATTACAAATATCCCTCACCCAGCCAACAAGAAATCCATGCAATCCTTCTTGGGAAAGATAAACTTCCTCCAAAAGTTCATCTCGGATTATGCACAGATAGTCAAGCCCATGCACGACGTCATCAAGAAAGATGAAGCCTATAGATGGG
Source organism: Pinus taeda (assembly GCA_000404065.3). Lineage (NCBI taxonomy): Eukaryota > Viridiplantae > Streptophyta > Pinopsida > Pinales > Pinaceae > Pinus > Pinus taeda. The sequence continues at coordinate 210,216 of APFE031162310.1, read as the reverse complement.
GCAAGAGGGAAAAGGATGCATTCACCTGTATCAAGCAAGCTATTGCAGAAGCCACTACACTCTAAAACCAAGACATCAAGACGGATTTCCTATTATACACCTTCGCCTCCAATAATTTTCTTGCTGCAGTACTCACTCAGAAGGATGAGATGAATAATGAATGTCCCATCTCCTTCATGAGTGCAAGCATGTAGGGACCAACATTGAACTACCCATCATTTAAAAGTAAGAATATGAAGTTTATAAGGTGGTGAAACACTTCATGCCCTATTTGTTGAAGAACCACTGCATAGTCTACATCCTTCACCGAGAAGTCTGTACACTACTTGTCTAATAAGAACTGGGTGAATGACATGTGAACTTGATGACAGGATTACAAGAGTATGATCTTAAAATCAAGCTAGTTCACATGGTCAAAGGACATGGGCTCTGCCAACTTACAGCTAAATAAGTACACTTACCGAAGGGAGAAGAAGATCTCGTTAGCTCGGAGCAGGAAGTTGAGATGTATGATATAGGGTGAGCGACACCCACTGAAGACATAACATTTTGGTATGTAGATGTGCACCATTACCTTAAGCACGACACCTTACCCTCTCACTTTTCCATCAAACATAAGAGGGACTTGCACCTCAAAGCCTTAGAATATCAGTCGATGCACAAAGTGATTTACAAGAAGCACAGAAATGGAGTTTTTCCAAGGTGCCTCAAGGCACGTGAATTAGAGAAGGTATGACAAGATCTACATGATGGACCCACCAGGGGTCACTTTGTGGGAAACACCATTGCACACAAAACTACGCGATCTCGTTTCTACTTGCCCACATTATTCAAAGATGCACACGCTTATGCCTGCAAGTTCCCGGTCTCTCCGCGATGCGTTGACAGAATGTGAAGGTCAGCAACCCCATTGTACCCTGTTGCAGTGACCGAACCATTCCAATAATGGGGCCTCAACATCATTGGGGATATTTTCCCACATTCATCAAAACAACACCACTACATTCTAACAACAATTGATTACTTCACACAGTGGATAGAAGTAGTTCTGCTCAAACAAGTAAATGACGAGGAGGTCATCAACATCCTCTAGCTCAACATCATCTCACGCTTTGATGTTCCAATATAACCTTTTTTTTATAATGAAAAGTAATTTTCATCTTCAAAACTTTATGTTTTCTCATTACAAAATATTATTGTGTTGAAACACTTATCTAACTACTACCCGCATGGAAATGGTCTCCCAGAATACACAAACAAATAACTTATCCACATAATCAAAAATACCATTTTATTTGAGTAGTGCAACTCGAATTCCACCTTGACGAATGCATTATGGGATGACTGCGTAACATCCAAACCCTCTCTGAATACCTCACCGTACTTCCTAGTCTATGGTAAAGAAGCCATCCTTCCACCCAATATCTACTTTCCTGCATTTCAACTATCCCAAGAACCCCAAGGCAAGCCTTGCGAGCTAGTTCAGCATAGGATGGACACTCCACAAGCTTTAGGAAGAAATAATGGAAGAAAAAGAAAAATATACACTCCACCATAATTATATCAATAGATCGTTCGATAAAAAGTCTGCACGGAAATCTAACTTCGATGTTGGTGACTTGGTACTCAAATAAGATAAATCCCATGAAGACAAAAGGAAGGCATACGAAGTTTAAGTCCATGTGGAATGGTCCATACATAGTCCATGAGAAGCTTGGCCCACACATGTGTGTGCAATCAATTGACCGGAGGATTGACAGCCTTCCTGTCAATGACCAAGATCTCAAACACTACATCCAATAGGTTGTGTCGTACCCCATGCCAGGTACATAGTTTGCTTGTTCCTTATTGTTTTCATTTTGTTTTCTTTACTTACTATTTTTCTTTTTGTTTGTTTGGTTTTGCTTGATACCTTGTTATTTTTGTTTCCGAAAATAAGTGATTCCATCTACTCAGTTGTTGCTTTTGAATGAGTATGTGGCTAAGATATGAAGAGACTTGTGACACTCCAGCACTTGCTCACTCTTGTGTCCATCATCTTTGTGCCTGGTTATAACCTTCGACCGATGAAGTATTGATTGAAAATACGATTCATGTGCAAGGGAAGTTTTGATCCAGCCATGAACATGTGTCCATGCTAGGAAACCCCATGCATGTACTCAGCCTTCTACTTTGTGTGTTTAAGCTCATCCAACTAGTAGAAGAAGAGAAGGGAAAATCTAAATGAGAAAACCTGTGTGGGAGCTCTTACATGCTTCTCTGAAGAAACAACCTCTGCTGCTATCAATAAGTCGAGATCCCTCTTCCGCCCCAAAAATAAATAAGTTCCTATGTGGAGTCCTCTTAAAAAATACAAATGTGAAAGAAGAGAAAGGCTTCATACCTAGAGACGTGAAGCATGCAACTCCACCGAGGTACTAAGAGGGCTCATTGGAAGTGGAGCAACGCATGTGTTCCTATGTGAATTTGTCAGGGTACTGTCTAGGCCTGCTCGCAGTGGAGCAATAACAGAGATGAAAACTTATACTCTGAATATCTCCAACTCACGAGCTCAACTACCCTTTCTGATTTAGAAACATTGTGATCAAGCTGAACTTTTTTTGTGTTTGACTGAGTTGGAAAAAGGTGAACAATGTATGTCCATGGGGTAAGTACGAAAACCGAAGCAACTCGCGCATTGATTAAGTAGTCTCGGAAAAACCAAGGCCTTGTGCTGTCAATGAACCAAAACATAGAAGCTGGAGTTCTACGTGTTTTTCGCCAAGTGTTGTAGTGGCTACAACACCCTCCAAAATGTTGGCCCGTATCCATTTTCGGAGCCTCCTTTGAGAAATTCACTTGAGGTTTGCACACACTCGAGATCACTTTGTGACCTCATGTGAGTCTTTGCTCCAACCTTGCTCCATCGTTCGACAGACAACTTTTGCATTTTTATGGCAATGCCATGTTTGTAACCATGTTGTGGTCATACACAAGGTCTTCACTTTCTATGTACATGTTGTGTTCATTATGTAAACATTCATTGCACTCACACGTAGAGTCATACACACTCTCATGCAAGCCTCGTCGCGGTCGTCCAACGCTCAATCACAGGTGTCGTGCTTGTCGACTTGCACCATCGGTCAGTCATGTTGAACATGTGTATGTGGATGGTTTGAGTCATGATGCAGGAGCAGGCGACTCAGAGGAAAAAGCCTGCAGTTTCTATGTCTTTCCAGTTAAAAATAGAAAAAAAATAAACATGATATCTTTTCTTTAAAAATTAGGATCAGAATGGAGAATAAAACTTGCTATCTTTTCATAAGATAGAAAAATTGTAAAAGCCTTAAACTATTATGTAAAAGTTGCTTTTGTACTAAATAAGGTTATACATTATGAATAAAAAAGGGATTTGGCTGCTAGGCTAGGGAGGCAATGCCAGTGTCCTTATGAAACTCTTTCTCTCATGTAAAAACCTGAACGTTATATTGTTAATGGAATAATTGAAATCATTGTAAAAGTGGATAATTGCGCAGTTTTTAACATGGGTTTTGAATGAAGACCTCCCGTGAAAATTACTATGCAAAAGCGTCCAGAATTAGGCTCCGATAGTCATAATCATTCACATGATTGTTTTATGGTTTATGTTTAGACTTATTATGGTGGCATATGTGCCTTAAGGGTTGTTATTATTTATGATTAACATCATTACATCCAAAATATCTTATGGAACCAGCAAGGCATTAAGTTAGGAGCGCTTGGAGCAGGAGCGTGGATATATATAATACTGTGTGTTAATTTCTTCGACAGCGTAATCTCCAGTTTTTGAATTCAGAGCGGACTCTTCAATTTTTGGCTCAAAGGTAGTGTTATATGAATGGAAAGGATAGCACGTTCCTAACATATTTGTTGTTATATATATGCAACTGTTGCAGGCTATATAATATATATATATATAATATATATATATATATTATATAACTGGGTATGAATACCTTGCAAGCATGGGCAAAAATGGATTGCATGAGATACATAAAGATCTGCGTACTTATTACAATTGAGTGACGATGGCAGTATATGTTCATGCCGGCGCAAATTCCAATTAAAGAAATATCGACCCTTAAACGCTGAATATGCGTGGAACAGGTGTAGTTTCAATACTGTAACATGTCGGTTTGACACGCACAGGCATCTGGCCTTTGTAGTTTTCCAGAAAGGATTTCATGGTGGATATATTGAGTCTTCATCGAAATGGTATTATACTCAGCGAAAGATATGGGAATTCCAGAGCCTAAGATGTCACCTTCATTTCGGTGTTAAATTGGTTTCATTGCAAGAATTTCAAAGTATTGTGACGATGGCTTATATAGTTAACTTCATCCTTGTCGTTTGTGGCAATATTCGACCATCCCCCCACTGATGTTTCATTATTTCACGGTAACTTATCTTTTAGAGTCTTAATGGCGTCGCACAAGAGGACATGCTCAAATATATTGTAGATATAGGTCTGGAATGAAGATTTGATTTCAAGGCATCTTTATATTAGAAAACAATCCATGGGATTGTTGTTGTATAGATTGTAGCTGAAATCCTTCCTTTGAAAGGTCGCCAATAATAATAATATATAGTTCCCCTGTAAGGCATGCGTAAAAATCTTAATTTGCTGCCTTTGTTTATAAATTAGAAATGTTGCGGCTTGTTGAAAAAGGAAGGAAGCTATCAGTTAATGACTGATACTCCTGAAGCCAGTTCAAAGGAAATTGAGGCAGAGATTCAGGAGATTGTTGTCAAATTAGAGAGATTATCCCTAACGCCTGCAACCCCACAATCATTAGTGGTATCAAAGCCATCAACTAACATAGAATTGAATCTTAGGAGTAGGAGAAGGATGGATTTCAGAATTGGAAGAGGGCGAGGAAATGGTGGAAGAGGATGGCTTGTTGCAAATGCTGAAATAATGGAAAGCATGGAAGAGCTGCAAGCTAGATTGGACGCGTTAACCTCAGACAGGAACATAGATGATGGAGATGTGAGTGAGCCCGAAATAGAAGCTACAGAGGAGGAAGCTATAAGGTTACTCCTGAGATGAGGTTCTTTCGGTCAGTGTTGAAATCCACAGCCAAGCCATGGAACCAATTAGTGTCGGTATACCACGGAGGACTGAATCCAGAAGAATTGATCGACTGGATTAATATCATGGAGAAATTCTTCGCTTATGAAGAAATGGAAGATGAGAAGAAGGTGAAGTTTGTTGTCACCAAATTAATAGGCCATGCAACACTCTGCTGGGACGGTGTGCAGGCGGAAAGCAGGAGACTGGGTAAGTAGCCAGTCAAGAATTGGAGCAGAATGGTAGCAAAGTTAAAAGGTAAGTTTTTGCCCAGTAATTATCAGCAAACATTGTTTAGACAAATGCAAAATCTTAGACAGAGAGCTTTAACAGTGAAATAATATACATAAGAGTTTTATAAGGTGAGCATAAGAGCTGGAGAAGCCCATAATACAGATGAGGGTGGCTAGATATATGAATGGCCTCAGGATGGACATTCAGGATGAGATAAGTCTATTTTCACCTAAAACAGTAGAGGAAGCTTATCAGATAGCACTGAAAGTTGAAGAAAAACTCATGAGGAAGCAGTCTGCGAGAGGAAGAGGGACTTTCAGAGGGAAAGAAAGTCAAGGTGGTAGTGGAAGGTCTACAGCACCTAAAGAAGGAGCTAGCAGTAGCTCAACCCAGCATGCACCCACACGAGGTGATGCAAGAGGCAAAGGGAGTTTTTCTAGAGGAAGAGGAGGTAGAGAAACAAGATGTTACAGATGCAATAAGCTGGGACATAGATCTTTTGAGTGCCGAGAGAATGCAGATATAAAGCAAAGGAATGCAATAGTTACTCCAGCTGAGGAAGAGGCACCAGTGGCAGTAGTAACAGATGAAGTGAATACACCAGAAAGAGGAGAATCTTTGGTTCTTAATAAAGTTCTCCTTAAGCCAGCAAAGGAGATGACTGTCTTGCCACAAAGGAAAACTTTATTCAGGACAGTGTGCAAAGTCCAAGGGAAATGTTGCCAGATGATCATTGATAGTGGCAGCACTGATAATTTGGTTTCTACATAAGTAGTGGAGAAATTGAAGCTGAAGACAATGAAGCATCCAACACCTTATAAAGTGTCATGGTTGAAAAAGGGACATCAACTGCCGGTAAGTGAACAGTGTGAAGTGGATTCAAGTGGGCAAGTACAAAGATAAAATTGTTTGTGATGTGATGCATATGGATGTGTGTCACATATTGCTTGGAAGACCTTGGCAATATGACAGAGCATCCATGCATGATGGGAAGAGAAACACCTACATGTTTGGAAAGGATGATGTCAATCATACATTGTTGCCTCTTCAAGGAGAAGATGGACCAGGACAGAAGACTGATCCAAAAACTCTGTTATTTGGAGGAAAGGAATACTTGGAGCAGTTAGTGGATGTACAGTTGAGACAGGAAGAACTCAGAGCAGCCGAGTTGGAAGAGGAAGTTCATGTGAATGAAGAAGAGGATGAGCTGGAGGAACTGGTATCTGAAACGACAAGTGAGACTGCTAAAACTTGTAGTTTTCAAACTGACAAGTTGTGCATGAATGCATGGACTGTAAATGATGATGTGATGCTTCAACAATGCTACAAAGAAATTTCATTGTTGGAATACTGGTTGGAGAATCCAGAGTATGACAGGGAGAATGCAGCAGATGAAAGAGTTTAGTACAGTGAACGAGTGCAGAAAATTGTCATGGAAGCAGATGACATGAGAGAAAGACTGGTTGACAGTCTTGAGAATTCTTCAGAGGATTCTTTGAGAAGTTTGGATCAGCATACTGATGTGCTGATAGTGGAGGATTCAGAATAGCATACTGAAATTCTAGCAAAGGAGTACAAGGCACTCATGCCTTATGATTTTTATTCTAACAAGTGTTTTGTGAATGCAGGTATTGTTGCAGAACATTTGACTCAGTTGAGTAGTCAAATACGGGGAGAAGAAGTTTTCTGTTCCAGAAGACAAGAGGGTATGCATGATCGGGTGGCAGTCAGAACAGAAACAAGCGTAGAAGCAAGAAATCAGCGAGTGACAGTACAGACTAAGCAAGCCGTCTTAGCTCAGCAGGGAGCAAGAAATCAACAGTTTGAAGATTTATTGGCCAAGGAAATTGAGTTAATTAAAAGAATCATGTTGAAAGTGTCTCAGTGGAAGACATCAACAAGGAAGGGAAGCAGCAGAAGCAGCAGCAAGATGAAAACAGAGACAGATTATGAAAGTGCACCTAGTGGAGCAAGACAACATAAAATATGGAGACCTGGAGAAAAGAAGCAAGCAACAGCAGATGAGGACTTGCAGAACAAAGTGTGGGATCCAGGCGGACAAGATTTAAAAAGCATGATCAGGAGATCACGATCATTTTCAACCTTGGGATTCTGATGCAGGAGCAGGCGAATCAGAGGAAAAAGCCTACAGTTTCTATGTTTTTCCACTTAAAAATAGAAAAAAATAAAACATGCTATCTTTTCTTTAAAAAGTAGGATCAGAATGGAGAATAAAACTTGCTATCTTTTCATAAGATAGACAAATTGTAAAATCATTAAATTATTATGTAAAAAGCTTCTTTTGTACTAAATAAGGTTATACATTATGAATAAAAGAGGGATTTGGCCGCCAAGCTAGGGAGGCGATGCCAGTGTTCTTGTGAAACTCTTTCTCTCATGTAAAAACCTGAATGTTATATTGTTAATGGAATAATTGAATCATTGTAAAAGTGGAGAATTGCGCAGTTTTTAACATGGGTTTTGAATGAAGACCTCCCGTGCAAATTACTCTGCAAAAGCATCCAGAATTAGGCTCCAATAGTCATAATCGTTCACATGATTGATTTATGTTTATGTTTAGACTTATTATCGCGGCATATGTGCCTTAAGGGTTGTTATTATTTATGATTAACATCATTACTTCCAAACTATCTTATGGAACCAGCAAGGCATTAAGTTAGGAGCGCTTGGAGGAGGACCGTGGATATATATAATAATGTGTGTTAATTTCTTGGACAACTTAATCTCTAGTTGTTGAATTCAGAGAGGACTCTTCAATGTTTGGCTCAAAGGTAGTGTTATATGCATGGAAAGGACAGCCCGTTCCTAACATATTTGTTGTTAATTATATATGCAGCTGATTGCAGGCTATATATATATAAAATTGGGTATGAATACCTTGCAAGCATGGGTGAAAATGGATTGCATGAGATACATAAAGATCTGCGTAATTATTACAATTGAATGACGGTGGCAGTATATGTTCATGCCAGCGCAAATTCCAGTTAAAGAAATATCGACCCTTAAACGCTGAATATGCATGGAACAGGTGTGGTTTCAATACTGTAATGTGTCGGCTTGACACGCACAGGCATCTGGCCTTTGTATTTTTCCACAAAGGATTTCATGGCAGATATATTGGGTCTTCATCAAAATGGCATTATAATCAGCGGAAGATATGGGAATTCCAGAGCCTAAGATGTCACCTTCATTTCGGTGTTAAATTGGTTTCATTACAGGAATTTCAAAGTATTGTGACGATGGCTTATATAGTTAACTTCATCCTTGTCGTTTGTGGCGATATTCGACCATTCCCCCACTGATGTTTCAGTATTTCACGGTAACTTATATTTTAGAGTTTTAATGGCGTCGCACAAAAGGACATGCTGAAATATATTGTAGATATAGGACTGGAATGAAGATTCGATTTCAAGGCATCTTTATATTAGAAAACAATCCATGGGGTTCCTGTTGTATAGATTGTAGCTCAAATCCTTCCTTTGAAAGGTCGACAATAATAATAATATATAGTTCCCTTGTAAGGCAGGCGTAAAAATCTTAATTTGCTGCCTTTGGTTATAAATTAGAAAAGTTGCGGCTTGTTGAAAAATGAAGGAAGCTATCAGTTAATGACTGATACTCCTGAAGCCAGTTCAAAGGAAATTGAGGCAGAGATTTAGGAGATCGTTGTCAAATTAGAGAGATTATCCCTAACGCCTGCAACCCCACCATCAAGTCATCTCATCATTAAGTCATGTTAGTGTGTGTTTGCAAGTTCACATATGCACCTTTTTACTCACTCACACACAGTCATTTTTGTGAAATTATGACGAGAAGATCACCCTCTCACAGCTAGACCTTTACCCCACCATCGACTCGATTGACTGTCGCCTAGAACATCGTAGAAGCACCAAGCAAGTCATTTTATATTGCACTACCCACAAGCTCATCAATCAACCTTCATGCTTGTCAACTAGAGAGTTTGACCCAGTAGTCACCCGAAGACTGACTCCCCTCAAAAATTGCGCAAAGGCTGCAGACCTTGCCTACTCGCTGACTAAGAAAATTGTGTAGACACGCTCAACAAACACATAGTGCTCATCCTTATCTCCCACAAAAAATTCATAGTTTTTCCAGCCACCCCACAAGTGAGTTAGCTAGTTGCTCACCTAGAAAATTACACACATTTCATGAGTAAGACCTGTGCTAACTAGCAGTCCACTCAGTTCAAAAACTATGCAAAGGAGATTAGGAGGCTAGCCTTCCAACATCAGCGCAATTTTTCCTACCAGTATCTCTAAGCATCTCACTACAAGTTCACTCTACGAATTGTGCATTTTTTGCTCCCAAGCTCCTAGGAGCTCACTGCAAGTTCCCTCAAGGATTGTGTAGGTTTTGTTGCCATGGTCCCAATAGCGAGTCACTAGTTCCCTCCAAGAATTATGCATTTTTGGTTGCCACACTCCTGCTGCCTTCTCCTTTCAAAAATTTCACAGATTTTATGTTCCAAGCCATCTCGTAGCCGGGACTGCTCCTCCCAAAAATTGCGCAGTTTTGTCCTTCAGTTGAGTGGGACCCTGCGAGGAGCCAGTGTCAATTCAAATTTCCTGTCACCATCTCCGAGTGACTTCTATGCAATTTTCACCAGCAATGCCTCAAGCCTCTATCCAAGCTCGAAGCTCGTAACCATGTCTTATCTCACGGTCACCTCCATCTGAAACAATCACACTTCATGGTAGACTAGAAGGTTTATGGATTTGATGTCATCTTGTCATGAGTGACTCCAGATACACGCACACAATCAAACATGCCATGATGATGAATGGGATGAACAAAGGGAGTACATGTAGAAAGACATGTTAGCCAACACATGAACAAACGATGCATGCAAAGAGATTTGCTCGTAAATGGACGATCATCCAAGAGATGTGTTCACAGATGGACGAATGAGCGAACATGCGAGATGTGTTCACAAATGGACAAATGTACAAACATGCACTTTTTATGAATGAAAAAACTTGTTAAGCATGCCAATATACAATGGAGGAGCAAAGTGCAAATGCAACATCAAGGGAACCCAACAATCATTGAAGACTTCACACACTTTGCCATGTAGAGGTGAAGTTATCACATGCCATGAGCACATTCATCATCGAGCAACACTACAGCTTGACATGCTCATGAGCAGTAGCATGAATGTACCAACACTATCGTGTGGAGTCTTGTCATGAGTCATGTCGTCCACAACTCTAGTGTGAGCCATATTTTCAATCAATGTAACGTAACATGGATGTCCAAGAGACCCACTTGTCATATGAAAAGTCATGTAAAGTCTAAAGATCATGGAAGTCAAAGAATCATGAGGGAAGTCAAACAAGTGAGTTTCACCCTTTGCTATAAATACCCCCCAGTTTGTACATATAAATGACTTTTAACCTCGGCTCCTCCCACATAACTATGTGAGTGTGTAGTCTTTGCTTTGAGGAGTAAATAATAGCTCCAACACCCTGGCCACAGGATTAGTGATGTCTAATGTAATGATGTTGCTTGGAACTTTAGCTTAATTCATAATGTTGCTAACACACCACCATGTCCTCACACATGTGTTGTAATTATTGTAAGACTAATATTGAACAGTTGTAATACATGTTTCTTTAACGTGTGTTTAACACTTGAACTCATTCATTTGTTGTAATACATATATATTAATGAAAATGTGCTGTATGAGTTGTTAACACTATCGTTCCCATGTTGATTACGTCCGGGGACATGAGATAAATGTTTCGAGTAAACTTGCCATAACGAGTGTCACAGTCCCCACGACTCCTTGGAAGGTGTGCAAGTCATGTTCTATTTTGTGTGTTCCTAAGAGAGTTGGGACTTCCTATCATCCAAGTTGGGACTCACTCGCACCCTCTCTCTTGGCATGAAAGAAAGATTGACACAAGTAATACTACTAATCAAGAGGCACTAGAACCTCACTACTCAAAGACAATGCACACCATTTTCTTGTTCTTACAAGCATGAGGTGAGGTGAAGCAAATCTTTAAGATAATGGCAATTTGGCCATCATACATGATGGGACTCCCACACCAAAAGTTGTGAGGTTTAGTTGGGACTTCATACCCAAGTGATCCATTGTTGGTAGGTCGAGTAGCCTCAATAGATCCAAAACAAGAACAAGGCAAATTTTTATTTTGGAAAGTTGTAATAACCTCCTTTAGTGTGATTATGAAGGAGCTAGGGTGGAAGGTTGTCTCTCATATAAAGCAAGAATCCATATAGACCATTGAGTGGGATGTGCACAGAATTATTTTCTTGAGTAGGGGCTTATTGAATTTCTTAATACTAATGGGAGGCTTACTCTAAACCAAGTGGCTAATCTGAATAGTACAACAATATGGGTTCATGGTTGAGTTGATTCTAATCAATTAAATTTTCCCTATTGTGGTTAGGTTAGTGGCGAGATTATATTAATTCCCTCAACATCTCTCATGTAAGGAATGACATTTTGTGTTGGGTGCTCTCCCCTGACGAGGAATACATGCTAAAGGTGGGTTACTTGTATATATTAGGTGATAGAGAGCTAAAAGCTTTAGCTTGGTGGTGAAAGAAGTAATGGAAGATAATTTGTTGGGAAAAAGCTAGATTCTCTCTATAGCTCATTCTACAAATCAGATCCCCACTACTGATATCTTAAAGTAGAGATACATCATAAGGCTTAACTCTAATACACTTTGTATAAATGCAGAAGAAACATAAGACCATTTTTTCTTGGTATGCTTTTTTGCCACTATTCTCTGAAATATTGTGTATCATTCTTTAATATTAAATTCTCCCCGGAAAGTCTTTCATTAAAAAAAAAGAGCTTTGCAATCTTGTTGAAATCATGCAACCCCAAAATAACTCAAAATTCTCACGAAGTGTGATACAATTCAGATAGATCTGATTTCAAAGTATATCAAATCAATATTCCGAGCCTAGAAACGATATCCCATAGTTATTTTAAAAAACAAAGAGCTTTCTAATCTTGTTGAAATCATGCAACCCCAAAATAACTCAAAATTTTCAAAAGTAAAAGTATATAAAATCCAGGGAAAATTATATAAAATTCCTGTGATTGGGGTAAAAAAACAAAAAAACAAATACCATTCAACAGATTTCTTGGAAACCAACTACCTACCAATATACCCAGGATCATAACTAAGATATATATCCAATCGAAGGTGCATTACCATATGATGTGGTACTCACCTCTGAAAATAAATAAAATAAAAAACGACCCTATGGAGATATCCCCAAGTACGTATGTTTAAACTACATTTCACTATAGATTTCAGTGGGGCCTTCATGTCCGACTCTCCTTCACCGAAATCTGAAGCCCTCATCTTCATAAATATGGGATGGCGAAATTCTAACAGTTCGATATTGCAGATGGTTCCTTTTGATTAAGTGCTCAAATAACTGCACTGAAAGCTTTGAGGGGGTCATCCACGTAACTTGTCGGAATTTCCTAAATGTCTGCCGGAGTCAATTCAGCTCCACTGCGGAAATGTGCAGAAGAAGAGGTTGCGAAGACGATAATTCGTTCCTCTCGGCAGCACAGGCGGTCTGGTCTGTTCAGAATATCTGAAAGAGTAACTCGGCTTCTCTCTTCATCATCTGTAGGTTTGGAAATCCCTTTGGTCAGCCCTCGATAACAATTATCGGTTTATTGGTTTAGCCCGCCAAGTTCACAATTGTGTGTAGTAAGCCATGGCTGCATTTTCATTTTATAAGTCATGGCTGCAACCAAACTGGATTTCCGAGTTCCACGGGGGCGATAGAGAAGGTACTCGCTTCTACAGAAGCCGATTTTCTCTGCTCTAGATCTATCTTTAGGGTTGTTTAAAGTCCAAAAATACCTGGTTCATAAATCATGACGTCCCCAACATCTTTTCCATAGTGGGGGTTATGGCAAAAAAATCCAAGGATCAAATTTCATGTCAAGAAATTTCATCATTAATTATTTATGTAAGTTGAACTTCCACTAAGTTATAGATAGACTGTGATCAAGCACTGTTAAACACTCTTTGCTGGATCTCTCTTTGCTTAGATCAAGATGATATATTGCACATGAAAAAAATGTTAAACATAACATTATAATTATAATTTTCAATACCATTATTAATTTTATGTTTTTTTTTGTTTTTGAACTCTAGGTGGGAGTTCTTGCCGTGAAGGAACTGGAGCGCGATGACTAGGGTTTCAGATGGCAAGTTTTGCGCCGCTGCCGCTCCCGGAGATCTCTGCTGCTATGGAACAGAATGGTGTCTGGCAGATGGTTTTGCCGCGCAAGTTTCACGCTTTATGGTTCGGCCTGGAACATTATCTGGAAAGGAGACCCATGGGGCGGGCAAATTCAAACAGTGGACAGAGGAGTTTACTCATTTCTTGTATTCAAGCGGTTTTCACTAGTCGGAACAGGGCACCATTCCACTGTGCCTGGCGGCTGATAGAATTAAAACATCCAGATTTTACCCTATTTTGAGAGGCAGTACAAAATTTCGCGGGTGAAACAGTCTGGCTTGGCAGCATTGCTCGCAATATATTGATGGCGAAGCGGCTATTTGATCCTATGCCCTCCCTCGGACTGCCACAGGAAGACCGAACCGCCTTTCACTGGCAACGGTTTGTTGCTCCCCTGTTCTCCTTCGGACAGTCCTGGGCTGAAGACTACCAGGTAGAGAAGGAACACATAACTAGGGCTCTCCCCGCCACACTTGGAGAGGTCAGGGTATCGATGATACAAACAGAAACTTTGGGTATTTTTAATGAGCATCTGAAAAAGTACCTCCGCGACCCTGCAAACCTCATTGCTTGGATGGCCCAAATAGCAGAAGAACCAAAACAAAATATAAAGCTAGCCACCAAGGACCCCGGCCAGAAACTGATACAAATTTTTATCGGGACTTGTCAGGGAATAAGATATGCAAGCAAACTTGCACAAGGATGCTGATAAAAGATATCAAGTATGAAATACAAGAAAATTTAGGCATCTCAACAAACTAGCTAAATATGATATATGCACTACAAATTTTACAAAATAAATACTCAGTACAGCACTATGGTATTGTACTTGATTCAACCATCACACTAAGCACTAGGTTGAGAGGTGGAAGCTTTGGATCCACCTCAAAAGGCAAAGGCTCTTTCAAGGACGGTGTTAAAGGGAAGGGGGAAGCCACTAACAAGCCAGCACCAACACAAAAACTATCTGGACCCTATATTGTGGAGCAAATACCACATACTCCAGTATTGACATTCTATCTGACTGAGGTAAACAACTTTTACTCTGAGTTCTTTACATTGGCTTTCATATGCAGATTCAATGGTTTTTGGCCCAAAACAGATGCATTAAAACAATGGATCTTCTCCACATGGACAACAAATTATTACATCCATTTGTGCTCCAAAGGTTTTTTATTGTGAAATTTGACTCCGTCAAGGAGAAAAAATATGTCCTATATGAGGGGCCATGGTTCTGGCACAATGCAAGACTCTTCATGACCCCCTTGTTCTCTGGATTTGACCACACTACTATGGTGGTATCCAAAATGGAGGTTTGGGTTAGGCTTCACAACCTCCAGCTTCACTTCTGGCTACCCAAAGTTTTAGAAGCAATGGTGAATGCTACTGGTAAATACCTCAAGCAAGCAAGACATAGAAAGAATTGCTAGACTCATACATACTTTTGCAAGAATATGTGTGGAGGTTGATCTCAGTCAAAGGCTACCTGATAGCATAATTCTGAACCATACCAACACACAATGGAAACAACCACTAGATTATTAAAACAATGCTTTCACGTGTAGAGGCTATTAACAAACTGGTCACCTCCCTAATAATTGTCCAAAGCCAAAAGAGAAATAAGAAGAAACAAGAAACAAGCACAAAAACCAAGAGAGTGGCAACACATAGTGAATCAGGCAGCTAACCCCCAACCTAATCATGATGATGATCCTATTGGGGAAGATGACCAGGTTACCATCCCCACAACAAAAAATTTGATACACAAGATGCCAGAAATAGAGAAACATGCAGCACATGGAATGATACTCTATATCTGAGAAGATTCCAGATATAGTAGACATTAGCAGAGCCAAAAGATAGCATTCTCGAGAACAGACAATCCTTGAGGGGGTGGACTCTTCTCTTGTTCTTTTTTAGTCCTCACAGACTCAAGGGGAGTGGGGAACCCTCTGAGAGTGGGGAACCCTCTGATACTGACAAGGACAATCCTTGTAGGGGGTGGACTCTTCTCTGTTCCTTTTTAGTCCTCACAGACTCAAGGGGAGTGGCCAAAGGTTGAGAAGAAAAAGGAGAGGAAAACATAATTTCCTCTCCATATGTACATTACTCCTTTCTGTTTACTTTTCTGTTCATGACATCAGTATGTTGTGTTGTTTTTTTTTGCATATGCACTTCTGCATCTACAAAACATAATTTTGTTATTTTTAATAAAATTACAAATTTTCCCATGGGAAAAAAACTTAATTTTATGTTTTTAACTTTATTTTAACTCAATTAAAATTGATAAATATGATATAACAATTTTTTTTTGCATGTTGAGAGATTTGATTTTAGATCTCTAGTTAGAATGGATATAAACAAGTTTGATTACTAAGCAATTCAGATTCATCATATAAATCTTTTAAATTCCTAACACCTTTGGAATGATTTATCTTTAAAATTAATAGATGAAGAGAATTTGAGCAACTCAAAGAAAAAAAAAGAGTAAAATTCCTACAGCTCAAAGATTAAAAATGTCATAAAAAGAAAGATCATTATTAAATAAATAAAAGGAAAAAATAGAGGATTAAGTCAAATGTGGACAAAACAATTTTAGTAAATAAAACAATGAATAAATAAAAAATTATATAAATGATTATAATAAATAGCTAGGTTAATTAAATTATTATAAATTGTTAATAATAAATAAATTGTTAATTATATTAATCATTACAAATTCAACAATTTAAATAATAATAATATTCAATTAATACATAATGATCCTCAAGCCAAAATGTGTCATAAATATTTTTAAGAATCAATAATATGGGGTAATAACATAGTTCAATAATTTTTTAATATTTCCCCAAAAAATTACATTCCAAATATTAGGTTCAATGGTTTGTAACAATGGTTCATTTTGTAGTGAGAGTGTGGTTCATTTTCACTACAAGATGAAGAGACACATCTAAAGAAGGCTAAATAGGAAGATAAATAAGAAGATAGGTCATCCCAAGGGGTAGAGGAAAACTACTAAATTTGCCTCAATAAGGAAATTATTTAATTAATTTGAATAATCAATAATTATTTATTTATTTACTTATTTATTTATTTTACTTTTTATTTATTCATTCCCTTATTTATTGACTTATTATTTTATTGACATTTGGAAAAAAACAAGGATTATAAATTATTAATAACAAAACAGTAATATTAAATAAATAAATAAATATAAGAAATAAAAATAATACTGATAGAATAATAATAAAAATTAACAAATAAATACATAAATATAAATGACGATAATGAATAAAAATAATAATACTAATAGAAATTTTAAAAAATTAAATAATGAAGTGAATGAATAAATAAATAAATTTAAGACATATATAATTAATTAGTTATTTAAACTAATTAAATAACTCCGTCCCCTATCCATATTACACTTTAGTTAATTTTAATAATATATAAATATATAAATAAATTATCAAGTAAATAAATATAAATTTTCTCTCTTGCTAAAATTTAGGAGTTTTCCTTTGCCATTACCATGACCTATCTTCCTATTTAGCTCTCTTGTGAGATCTGTCTTCATCTTGTCATGGAGATGAACCACACGAGGTTGTCTTGTCATCATTCGTCTTGTCATCATCTTGTCATGAAGATGAACCACACTAGCAAGTTTAAGATAGTTAGAGCTAATATTTGCAACATGATTATTTTGAGAAAATCTTTGAAAATTAACAAGTTGTGGATCACACAAGCTTGAATTAGAATAGTTCAATAATATTAATTAAATTATTGTAATAAAACATTACTAATATTGAATGTTTAGAGATCTTTTATAAAAATTAAATAGAGAAACTAGTGGAAGCTTTTTAGAACCATTTATTTTAATGTGATTTTCTGGTATTCTTTTATTTTCTTAATTACTATCATTTTTTTTATTTATTTTTTATATTTAAATAATTGAATTAATTAATTCTAATTTTTGATTTTATATTATTATTTTATTTTTCATTTTCTATTAATATTTTAGTTTTATTGTAGAATATTTAATTTGCCTTCTTATTATTTTTTTTTTTTTTCTTATTATTTTTTTTTATTCTATTGTTTAGAATAATGAAATTTGACCTTATTATCACTAACCTTAGTTTTGATTAAAATAATAATAGTTAATTTAATTCTCTATTTACACCTAATTTCCATTTATTACTTTATTTTAATTAAAAAAATGTTTATGAATTAATGATAGTCCTTTAGTCAAAAGTGTTATATTCTAACACCTATAAAACATCTATCTTCATATATTTAATCTAATGGGAGGATCTATTCCCTGATGTGTTATTCATATTGTATTGAAGATGAACCATACTAGATGGTTTAAAACTCCTAAACTTATCTTTTCTTTAGATGTAATTTTTATGGAAAAGCCTCTCAACATTCATAATATGGCTCCAAAACTTGAAGTAGGAAATTAATAATATTATTAATTAAATATTATAATAAAATATTATAAAAATAGTGATGGTGTAATAATAAGGGAAAAATGTTTAAACTTATTTTAAAATATACACTATCCATTAATATCAATTCTATAATTAAATTTTTATAAATAAAAGGAATATAAATGTGAGAAATTAAAATTAATAGTTTAAATATTAAATATGAAAAGAATATTATTACTAAATAAATAATTGATAAAAGTAGTTGTATTAAATCTAGAAGAAAATTTAAGATATTATATATATATATATAATGGGGGTGTACCAACACTTCTCAGAGTTTGCCTCATGAGGCACGAGTTGTTATATTTTGGAAGGAGGATAGTGTAACGATTGTTGTATTATGGGCAATGAACTACATGTGCATGGAGCAGAAGAGGGTGTTAAAGGTCAAGCAAGCTTGCAAGGGCCATGGGGTAGCTCGAACTTAGTGGAATTCTTCTCTAAAAAGATTTTGTGCATTCATATGGGATCTTAATTCGTTTCAAGGTTCCTTTTTTCTTTAGCAAGTTTAGTTTGGTTAGGCAAGGTGGAACCTATGATGTCACCAAAAGGGTGTCTCTAAGCTAGTGGGTATTTGACAATTTCTAGATCATTGTTTATATATCGTTAAATTATTTTTGTGATGTGGTTTTCGGTGGTCATTAGTAGATGCATCCCATTGCCGAGTGGAAGTCTTGTTGCTATTTTTCTTTCTAAAGTCAATTTTCTTCTTTCTAAACTCAATTTTCTTAGAGAGAGAGAGTGTCTTCACTCACACCTACCTTTTTCGAGGCCCTTTGGAAAATTTCAAAGAGGAGGGTGTGTTTCTTGTTGTCGAGAAGTTTATAATTCCCTTGCTTTCTCTCTCATGGTTTCTTATATTGAGTAATTAAGTGAGTTTTTGGGAGTGTGGTTGTGTTCTTTTGGGCAGAGCCTTGCCACTAACCTTCCCTTATTAAGATTGTGGACTCAAACAGGTATAAGTCCACCAAAGGGCTTCATTTTTGGGGTACTTTGTGTGCATTCATTAGGTGGCCTCACTTGGTAAGAGATGTAAGGCCAAAGAAGGGAGTGTGTGGCATTGTTTGTGGTTTCTTGGGTATGTGCATGTGGTTGGTTCCTCCTCGGAGGTTGTAGCCTCCCTCCTCATTCTCATTACCAGTATTTGGGAGTGGTCAATCATGCCTCGACAATGTGGGCATCCCCGTCTTGGAAGAGAGCATCACCACCAGGGTGGAAGACAAATTAGGGAGTCAAGCTCAACTTCAGAGGATGTAGCCAGTGGAGAATGAATGGATGATGTCACTCAAGCTCGTGGGTGCTCTCTATGTAAAGTGGAGTCATGGATTCCAACCTGGACATTATGAGCGAGCATTGTTATGAAGATCAAAATGAATTGGTGGCATTCTTTAATGACATACAATTCTGCCTCAATGAGACTCTCAAGCTCCTCGAGAGTATCAACCACAAAGAGAGAAACCTCAATGACCTCCTATGTGATTTGGAGGTTTTAGTGACACAAGTCAAGTGCCATATGCATGAGTGTGAAACCTCAATGACCTCCTCTGTGATTTGGAGGTTTTAGTGACACGCGTCAAGTGCCATATGCATGAGTGTGTTGGCTTCCGTGAACATCTCCCTAGAATTCCAATGCACCACCCTCTGTGATATGGTTATGTCTAGTTATTTGTCTTTTTTCTCATCTTTTTGTTATGTAAGGCTAGTAAGCCTATTCGAAATAATGGTTATCTCATTGTGCATCTTCTGTTATCTTTGGCACCCCTTTCTCTTCCCTCTCTCTTTCATGAAGCTAAGGGTGGCATGCAGCCTAATTTTCTACTCTAGACTTCATTAATGATAATGTAATGCAGTTCTTTTGACCAACAAATATATATATATGTGTGTGTGTGTGTGTGTGATGGTGATGCTGATGTGTAATATTCACTAAGACCAATGTGATATGTCTAGCCATAAGGAAAGAAGAGATTAATTGTGACTCTTCAATATCTTATTTGTTTGATAAAGAATAAGGGAAAGAAGTGCTCAAGAATCAGTATAGTTTTTCTCACTTAATAATTCAAGAAGGTTGGAAGGATGAAAAATTATTTAGAATTGAGAATGAATGTGTGTAAGAGACGGGAAATCTAAGAGAAAGTGTTTATCATATTCAACCCTTTTAGTATCACAAAGGTGGCATATTCTTTCGTCTTAGGGTGTGTTGGGAATTAACCAACACCTAGTCTCACTACAAAGCTTATGATAATTATTTATTATCCTTAAAATGTTCAATTTGTTCTTAGCATTCATCAAGATAAAGAAATACTTCTCATTAGCAAGGGTAGAGTTAATCACCTCCTTATAATACCCTAACTTTAAGTTTCCCTCTCGCTCCTTACATCTCATAATTTATCCTCAAATTTGGAGGTAATAGTATTTTTAATACTATGCTTATTCCCAAATATGATCTCCTCCTTTATTTTCCAATGGTCGAACCTAGACTCAACATCCTTATGCCATCCATGCTTGAGGAAAAGGTGGGGGTTTTGGCTAGAGTTTGAGGCAATTTTGGGAAACCTTGCGACTTTCATGTTGTAAAGTTTTTTTTATACATCAAATACCTAAATATAGTCATGCTTTCAATGGGGATGTTGTAGCTCATTTGACTTTTCTCCATATATATATATATATATATATATATATATATATATATATATATATAGTATATAGTTTCAAAAAAAAAAAAAAGAAGATAAAATCAAAGGCAAAGGTTTTTGTTTTTTATTTTAATTAATTTTTAAATGTGGATTAAGCTAAACTCATCAAGTTCTAATGTAGCCTTAAAACTAAACAGATTACAATGGGTCCGCATTCACCAAAGTTGACACAACTTAAATGTCATTTGATTTTGTCGGCAAGATGAAGAGTACAAGTGGGGCCCATTAGATGGAGCAAGCCTCATAGCACTACATGCCCGATGGTTAGCCTATTGAGGGGCTCCATAAAGATTTTTCGAGATCTTAGTTGGTGACAGATCAACAGTTTATATGCATTACGAGGAGACTCCATTAGATTTCCTCCATACATGAGTCTGCCCCCATAATATGTGGGCAAGTGAGCATGGTTATTATCTAGTTGTTCTATCACTGCTTTGTCATCGTCTTGTTACCATTACCCCTATACGACCTAATCAAACATGTCACTTGTCACCTCCTCCATCTTGTCACCATGTCATCAATTCAAACACCCCATGTATGTATTTATTTCATTTTTCCCCAGCATTTTTCTATTATTCCCATAAATCCCATTACTTGAGCCCATTCCATTTATCATTGTTCCTTACTCCTGCTTCATTGAATTGAAATTGTATAAATTGTAGCTCCAATCAACATCAATCATTATTAATGAGGTATTTGGATGACATCTCTTGCATCCTAGCTGTCAAAATGTCCAAGAAAGTCATTCTAGGAGGTTCTTCTTCTCATATTTCATTAATGGACACCAAAAGGAAAGTACTTCACCCAATTATCTCCATTGATTTCATAGAATTTCACGAGCATGTTATATTGAGCCAAGCAGAGTCACTTGTATATGGTGTTACTACTAGGTCTCATGTTTTAGCTACAATGATTCCTTAAACATATATTTTCCCAAAATATGTCTCTTGTCTAGTATGTGCTCTCTATCCACAAAAATGTTTTGTTATGAACAAATTGGGGGAAAATATCTTTCGTTTTGATTCAAAAATCATTATGATTTACTTCGTCAAATTCTCATACTTCTTTCTTAGAGGAAATCCAATTTTCTGCCTTTCAAAATTTATCTCGGTGAAATTATGTTCAATTGACTTTATGTTAATGCCCTTTGGGAAGAATTTGCCTTTGGAACCCACTCATTTTCCTTTGGATACTTTTTTTGAGGAGATCATGCAAGGGGTTGATGTATTCCACCACTTCTTTTTTATCATTTTCCTATTCAATCATAAAAATATCTCCTTCACCTTGTGTACTACCAAAGGCTGAGTATTTTCTTAAGCTCAGTAAAGATGTCAAAGTAGATTATTGGTTTCAATTTGAATATTATCCAAAAACCAGATTATATGGAGCAGAAGTATCTGTGCCTATGGTATTATTTTGATTAGAATTTATGACAGAGTTTAAATTTTGATCAAGTACATTTTGTTCAAGCAAAGAAGGAGTATCTATTTAAATTTCCAAGGATAGTTGGACCTTTTATTGTAAGAAATAGGCAGGCCATAGGAAAAGTACAAAAAAATATTAAAGATATGAATTTTCATCTCACTGAGAAATGGGCATATGAAAATCACCATATTATTTCAAATAGAAGAGTGAATAATTCTTATTGTCCCTATGTACATGCACCTTGACTAGATCTCAAGAAGCTAGCGAATGGAGGAAAGACTAGTATTCGAGAAGGGATGGATGTTGAAAATCCCAATCCAAGTGAAAATTATTTGAAAATAGCCATCGAAGATGTTATTGATTTAGAAGAAGAAACATATAAACTTGATAAGATGATTAAGTTATCTAAAGGGGGTAGTTCTTTAACAATAGTAGGTTTCCAATTGGAATTGGGGGAAGTTATTTGTAGACCTTCTTCTCATGTTCCATAAGAGGATGCCGAGAGCTCCTTTCCAATTATAAAACAATTATATTCTCAAATTGAAGAAAGGAAGAGAAAATTCAAAGAAAATATGAAGCCCCAATTAGAAGCTCAATCCATTTCAGATTACAAAACTAGATTGCTTGATGCCATGGACCTTGAGACAAATTAGCAAAAACTATCTTTCTCTCATCCTTATGCTTTGACAATATCTTCCCCATCAGGTTTCAAGCACATGGGCTTCACTCAATGAACCTGTGACCTATCACGTGTGTTCATGGCCTATTAAACAATACCCCTAATTTGACTACATATTGGAAAATACCCCTAACAATCACATTATTTAACCCCCTACCAATACAAAACCAATACTCCTTCCCAATTTAAAAAACCCCTACTTCCACTAGATATTGTGGGTATCCATTTTTTCATTAACATTTTTATACATGTTTATATTTTTTCATTCACTTTGAGCTCCATTTTTTATACCTACCAATATAAAAACCATTTTTTCCTCAATATATATCCCCCAATATGAACCTGTTGGGTATACGACCAATAGTCCCACATTGACTAGAAGTGGGGAGGATCATGGGTATATAAGGATGGGCAAATATCTCCATTGGTATGAGGCCTTTTGGGGTAAGTCCAAAAGCAAATCCATGAGGGCTTAGGCCCAAAGTGGACAATATCATACCATTGTGGAGATATGTGGTGTCCAGAATCCTTAACAAGTGGTATCAGAGCCATGCCCCGAAGTTAGCCAAGTGGATGAATCCTCGGAATGTCGAACGAAGGTGGTGGGCCCCGGTAATATCACGATGGGATCCGTGGATGAGCTCGGTTAAACAGGCGGTGTGCTCCGGATTCTTCATGGACGTGTCCTGCTCCCAACACGGTGAAGAGGAGTTGACCTGGGATAGAGCAAGCTCTCGAGGCAGGTGGTGTTCCATGTAAGGCGTGTGCTTCCAACGCATTGGAGCGGAGAATCCTGGTTGGTAGAGAGTGGACGGATGGATAATCGTTTGAGGGGAGGCTCAATGGTCCTTTGTTCGAGGGGAGGATTGTTGGGTATACGACCAATAGTCCCACATTGACTAGAAGTGGGGAGGATCATGGGTATATAAGGATGGACACATATCTCCATTGGTATGAGGCCTTTTGGGGTAAGTCCAAAAGCAAATCCATGAGGGCTTAGGCCTAAAGTGGACAATATCATACCATTGTGGAGATATGTGGTGTCCAGAATCCTTACAGAACCCACATGGTATGGTATTGCTCCCCTAGTGAAGCCAGTGTGGTTTCAAGACTGTTAACTTGACAATAAATGCTAGAGAGATCCCATTTCCCCATAAAATAAATTTAGATAAGGAGACTGGGAATTGATATATACTGATTTGACAAAATATTCCTTGGCTCCTAGCAAATATAAATCTTTGTTATAGAAAGTGGTCAATCAATTGAAACTACAAAAAACAAATTCTAGAGATTTGACCACTCAAAATGAGGAGTTGAAGAAATTGATTGTTAAAATTGGTGTGAATTGAGAAGATAGAAGTGTTGTTCACAAGTTGTTCCAATCAGTTGAAATAGAGATTTAGGTTCTTAGAAAGAAATTGAAGTTACATTCTATGGAACATCTTATGGATTCAAAAGTAGCACAGATGGAAAAAGAAAAGGAAACTTTGACGAATGAAAATTTACAAGGAAATGATGAAATTGCAAAGTTGAAGGAGACAAATTTTGTTTTACAACATAAAATTGACTGTCATGTTTGTACTATTCTAGTATAGCTATATTCTAAAGACCCATCTCAGAAATTAACTAGAGTAATGACAGAGCTTTAAATATCCAAAGATGAAATGAAGAAAGTTTAGATATATTATGATAATTCTTTGAAAATTATAAAATTCACTGAAAGGAAGTTAGCCATGTCCCAAGAAAACACTTTGAAGTATATACATTAATTTCATACTAATTCACAAGAGATCAAAGAGCTGAAGGAAAAAGTGAAGGGAAATATGTCCCTTATTCAGGCAAGATAGTTTCTATGGAATGGTATAATTCATATTGTAAAGAATATTTGGGAATTATTATCTATAGTTACACAGAAAAAACTATTATGAGAGACTTGGAAAATTTAATTACTTCCAATAAGAAAAAGTTACCACAAAGAGCTTAGATTGTTAAGAAAATGATTGATTTCGATAACTCGATCTTCAAAGCACTTAGGAGATTAGGATTTTAAGAAATAAATGAGTATGCTCGGAAATAAATAAAATGATTGTGAAAAAATTATACAACAAGAGAATAGAGACAAAATTGAGAGAGGTTAAAGAAGTTGTGATGAAATTCAATACTAATTTTGATAAGGGAACTAGAGGAGGTTTTCCTTCATGTTGGGACCAACAAAGAAATTTATTACACTTGGAAACCTATGAGACTTTACTCGTGGATGCCAAGAGAAAAATAATTTATAGTCATGAGAGAACAACAATTCTTAAGGGAGAAACTATTGTGAACTATTTACACAGATATTTCTACCTATTGTGGTTAATGAGAACCCTTGTTGTTGACAAGCGAGCATACAACAAAATTACAATTTTCAAAATGGAACATACTATGTTTGTCAAGGCTCCGAGTTTAGACAGAACTATTTGGAAAGAATGCAAAGAGTGGATGTCAACAATTATAGCGAGTGCAGAAGTTGGACCTTCAAATACATCACATTCCCAGCTTACACAGTGAACCTATGCCACTTGTTGTGGAAAAACCTTTTTCAATATCTATGAAATGATGTATTTATGTTTTCCTCTTTTAAGAATGTAATGTTTGAAAGAACAAGAAATTTAAAAGTAATTTAGGAGGTTAGTAGTTTTGTTAGTTGATAATTTCATAACAGTCCCATTTTCCATATTTTGTATAAAAATCAATTCGAAAGGAAAATAAAGGTTTCAATTTTTGGACCTCAAAAGCAGAAACCCCTTGTATTCTCAATTTTTATGTGGATTTGAATAAAGATTTGGAAGTGATTCCAGACACCTGTTGAGTATGATATGAATTTCTTGTTATCTTTCATCTTATCATTTTTCTTCTGTTATCACTAAGAAGTTTTCCCTAGAAGTTATAAAAAGAAGGAATCATCCGAGGTAACCACAAACCAATCTTTTAGATTGAGGTTTTAGCCAACTTAGCTCCAGAGAGGGCTCTCTCTTTATGATTTAACTTTGTTTTTATTTGACTTAGGCTAGTTCTTAGTGTTCATGAGGATTTTGATTTTCGATTGAAGGTTGGGTGGTGGAATTCTTGGAACAGATCGATAGAGCTTGGTCTTCCAGCCATTGGGCTATGGAGTCAATAAAAGGATAGCATAACTGGACCAAATCATTAAAGGGCTAGCAGAGAAAAAAGCAAATATTCATGTCTAACGGATGGGGTGGTTCTAACCAAGGTAAAAGGGAAATGAAGAATCCACAAAAGAATGAAAGAAAACAGGTGATCATGAACAAAGGGCAATTAAGAATCCTTTGTTATAGACCAAGGGGAGAAACTACGGAAGCAAGGGAGCAGTCAAGAATTCCCTAAATAACATAGTTTAGTAGAAAATATTTAAAATGTAAACAATTAAGACAGAGTACATTCAAGCAATTTATGAAATATCATTCCATGTTATACATTTAGATTTTAGATAAGAAAACAAGATTATGGAAACACATAAGAGAAATAACAGTAAACAAAAGAGAATACTTATTTGTATACCGCTTTACGCAAGAATCCTGTAAAATATATGACCTTTATTCCTTGATCGAGCAAGCTAATCCAATCATTGATACAATAAAACCTAGAATTGAGAGAGAAAGTCTATAGAAATGTCTTGGAATCCATCCTATATACTTTGAAATATGAAGTATTTATACCGAAAATATTTACAAAATATCTCATAACAATCTAAGGTTTAATCTAGGGAATCAAAATATCTTCAAGCATGAAGGTAGGGACAAATGGAAAACTGCATCATGCTATCCCTTTTATTATGGTAGTGTTGGTTGTTGCAGTTGAGTTTGAGCCCTTTAAGCTGGCTAATATTTTTATGTTGGAATCATCTTCACTTTGATCTTTCACTAATACTCTTTGACCCTGTTGATCTGTCTTTAACTTGTTTCACTTGGCTGTCTTCAGATTTACTGTGGTAATTTTCTATTGTAAAACATTTCAAAGTAAATCTGTCATTTTTTCCCACAATTCATCCTCAAGTAACCTTACTTTCAACGTTCTTCTCTAAATTTTGTCTGCCTCTGTGTATTTAGCAAAATTGGGCTTGGTGACAAAGAGATGTTTGACCTCATGTTCTAGGAAAAATAGATTTTCCAAAGTATCATACAATAATTTTCCAGTTCACTCAGCTTTTATACCTAAAGTACTCGCTTGTTCCTTAGAATATTTCCTAATTTTGTCATTGTAGTCCAATTGGGTCATGAGTTTATCATGGATGACCGTAGGACTGGGGAGGCCCTTGTCCCTCAAAATTTGAAATTTGGCCATGAACTTGTCAATGGCCACCAGCTTCTTGTGGCACTTTTCGACTAAATAGAGCATAAGGTTTCTTTTGGAAAGAACCTTTTTAACCAATAGGATGGATTCGGTCCTATCCTCTATACCAAGATCATTAAGCTCATGTATATTCTTATTGTTCAAGAAGTGGATGAGTCAATTTTCATCCTTAAGTTGGTCTCCTAAATCTTCCCTCACTTTTTGGATAGCCTGAGTGGCTACTTTCACCAATTCAGTTTGCTCAAATATAACTTGAATTGATGGCCAAATATCATTGACATAGTCAATGATATTAGCCTAGAGCATTTCTTTGGTCTATCCTAATGGTTTCTGCAATGCCAAATCTTTCTCTAGGGCTTTGATCTTCTCATCCATCTTAGAGCTTTCTGTGTTTCTTCTCTTTGTTGAATTTGGGCATGCTTATAGTCAGTTTCTAAGCTTGCCACTTTCTCCTTTAGCCTTTTGAGCTCTGTTGCCTAGATTGACATCTCCTCCATGGCTTTCACTAGCTTTGTTATTTTCTCTATTGATGTGCCTCATGTTGTAGATTCAGTTGTGATTGGTAGTGTTGTGGCATGTGGAGATATAGGCACCAATGATGCTATCAATGTAGAAGGAACTGATGTTGTCACTGTGGGAATGGTAGTTGTCGAAGTTATTTCCATGTCACTATGTTTGGAATGAATCAAAATGTCCAATTCCTTCTCTGTCTCTTTTAGTTGGTCATTTAACTTTAGGACCAAGTCCATGAGCTCTCCATGTCCTTTTTGTGCCTCCAGGACTTTTGCTATTTGTGGGTGATGCAAATGAGGAATATTGAGCTATTTCTTCAATGTAGCTATATCATCATTCTTTTTATTTATTAATTTTTCAGTGGCCTTTACATCCTTGGGATCATGTCCCAACTCAATGACTAAATCCTTTAAGGACTTGATTCTGGTATCTTTGGCATGTGAAGAGGCCTTCTCAAATTGGAATTGTGCTAATATATTATTCATGGAGTTTTTCAGTTCGTGGGCAATGATGGCTTTCCCTATTAAGGTGGAGTAAATCATCTCCCTCATCTCCTTATGCAACTCAATATGGTCAATACAATGAATCTCATTTTCCATTACTTCGAAGTCTATCTTTTTGAAGTTTTTTGTTGTTCTTAGTTGTTGAGTAGTGGGCTTCATGAATGTCATTTACATCTTCCCCTCTTTTACATCATAGGCTCACATAAGCCTTGTTTGATGGGTAGGGATCATGTTCAAGTATTATGCATAGGTCTGGGATTTCAGCCTCTCATTCTTGCCCTTTATCTCTTTGTACCTTTCTTTGATGTCATGTTCCTTGTCTTTTGGCATCCTAAAAGAGGATACCTCCACACTTTGTTGTCTTTCTATTATCTCGGTATGTGATGTGGAAGGTTCTATGATGCCTGCAGAGGGAGTGGCATGCATGCTCCCTTCTCTTTCAGTTGCTTGTAACATATGTTGTCTCCTCTATATATTCCTATTTTGAAACAGGATTTATTCTTTGTCTCTTTGTCTGGCTTGTCTCTACATATGCTTGTGATGTTGCTCTTCCTGAGGCTTTTCTTCTCATTTAGAGGAGTTTGTAAGATTGGGGGGTTACATAGTGTGGCCTCTGGTCTATCTGTTTTTTCTGATTGTCCTGGTTCTTTTGGTGCTTCTGATTTTTTCTGTACATATGATTCCTCTTGGACTTGTGATTATTCTTGGAGTTGAGATCCTTATAGCAGCTACAGGAAAGAACCCTCATCAAGTTGTTTCTCTAGATTAATTAGAGTGTTTTAAACAGAAACTTTAGTGATATCCCTATCTAGTAAATTATTCTCCACCCATTCCAATTTATTTTCATATTTTTCTATTTCAGGGATTCGATGGTGAATATAGGGAGCCATCTTGTTTTTATATCTTCTATTGCAAATGAATTCCAAGGGATCATATCTCCACATGAAGCTCTATTTCAGATTTATTCTTTGAAGAATTTGGTCTGCCTCCTTTCCAGCTTCTCTACTATTGCAAATAAAGGGGCCTAACTGGTCTCTAATCCTGAGCTGGACCTTCTTTTTCGTTCTAGCAAAATGCACCTCATTTGAATTGATTATCTGCCTGTAGTACTCAAGAGAAAATAACCTGATTGGGAGGTATTTGGGTAGTTTATATGGGGCCATTGCATAGCCATAAATTCTAATTTCAGTGTGGTTTTGGTACAGGTACCAATCCCCCATTTTGTATTGTTTTGAAAATGACACGATCCTCCTTATATCTGAACTGATTCTTGCTGGAGGGCTTCCTAGCAGCATTGTCATAATGGGATGTACGAATAGGTCTATGAAGTCTATATATGAATATGGGGAGTCATATATATGGGCCAATGGAGTCCAGAAAATGACTGACCTAGAGTGACCTTTCATACCAAGCTTTTGGAGAGTAAAGGGGAACTTATCTGCTTGATAGTATAGAAAGAGGTGATACAAAATAGAGGAATGCTTGAAAACTCTCTCATTACTCATCCTAAGAAACTTGTCATGCATCCTATTGGCTATAAACTTGGCATAATCATAAATGATAGTAGGAGGTTGTCGTGGAGTGAAGATGGACATGAAATCTAGGATGATTTCATCTATATACTCATTGGTGGAGTAACCTAGTACACTAGATATCATTGCTACAATATCCTGGCAAAATTCTAAAATATTTTGTACACATACGGAGGAGGATATTTTGGAATATGTTTTTCTTCTACAATGAAGGTTTGGAACATCTCAGCAAGTTTTGTAGTGGTAAGCTTGGGGAATCAGTCCAATAGGTCTCTAATTGAAATAGGGGTTAGGTTTTTCCCTCGTTGTAGTTGGAGCATTTCATTAATTGATTCTGTAGTGGTGGTGAAAAGTATGGTATGGTTAGGGGACATCACTGTTATTTAGCTGGGGATATAGTTTACATGGCAGTAATGGAAAATTTCTTAGAAAATATGAACTTCATGGAATTGGTACTTGGGTAAATTGGGCTTCCAAAGACCTATTTTATGAGCATGGTTCACGTATTGGTCTATGTATCGGTAATATAATTTGAGAGGGGATTCATGGACAGATGTGTCCTTGATTTGGAAATATTTATTAGCTAGGGGGAGGTGGTCTAAGTCTAGGTGAGGAGAGGAAATTAGTCTTACATCCATGGCAATTGGGGCAACCATTCTTAGTTCTTGTGGATTTGAGAATGGGGGAGGTTATTTTCAATTTTTAGGGCAATGGTGGTTCAATGCTAGGTGGGTTTGTGTTTCCAGAGTTTTTGTTTTATGTTAATAAGAAAACTTAGAGACTGGTTCAAAAGTTGACAAGATTTTTCAGTGATTTATGGCTTAAATACCTGGAATTGGAGAAAACTGGGTCTCAATCGGATGATTGGAAATTGTGAATGGTTGTAAAGGTTTTGAGTAGGTTGGAAGGCAATCTAGAAGCTTTGTGGTGTCTTCAGGGTGCAATTGTACCTAGGTTGACAACTTCGACATCTGCAGGTGTGTGCATGGAGGTTTTCAGTTGAAAAGAATGATAAAAATGAATGATTTAGGGCTTTTTGGCTTTATGTGAGAAAGTCAAAATTGGTGGGTACGGGTGAACATTAATTGTTTGATGCATAACGAGGTGAACGATAGTTAGTTTGGCACATAGCAGGTGCACGGTAAGTGGTTTTGTTCACACAATTTTTGGGTGCTTGGTAGTTTTAGGGGTAGGCCTCCCAAATCCACTCATCGAGCAACACATAGCTTCGGGGGCCCAACGAAAAACAACCCTTTTTGGGTGGGTAACATTTGGACGTTAGGCCCTTCCAAAATGAATGAGGACCGTCAAATGTGGAAGGGAGAGATTGTGCAGTGATCAGGCAGTGGAGTTGCACCGGAAGGTAGTGGGGGGCCCGACAGGGGTTTAACTGGGTTTTTAAGCTAACTTAATCGTAGGTCGATTAGTTAGTGGATTTTTAGGGTTTTGGGTAATATTATAGTTTATATAATTAAACTAGGGTAGGATTTAATTAATATTGTAGGAGTTACATATATATGGGGAAAAGGGGTTTTTAGTGAGGATTTAATAAATAAATTAGTAATTAAGAAAGTCACTGGAAAGGGGCACTATACCCTAAGCAATTGATATTTCATGTTTTATTGCTTCTCTATAATAGCACAAAAACTTAGAATATAATGTTTTCATGGGTTTTTTGATATGAAAATGAGTCATGTGGGTGAACGAATGCCTTGCCTAGGTAAAAGTAATTTTAACCTTAGGAAAGGAGTATTTTTAGGGAACATGAATGATTTGAATGGGGCAATGAATGTTTATGCGGGGGTTTTAGTACTTATTGCTCATAAGTCACTCAGCCAAGGTTTTGGTCCCTCCAAAAGTGAAAGAAATGCCCTAAGCCTCTTTGACTTAGGGTTGTCAAGGACTTTGATCTTTATTGTGGGAAATTAGTTAAGTAAAAAGTGAAATGAATGAGGGAAATTAATTAATTGACTTTGATATCCATCTGTATGCTTGAGTGCCCATTCACATTTGGAGCTTTTATGATGAAAAAGATGATACACATGTTTTTTTCTAATCAAATTTCAAAATTCTGCAACCTTTCTACTACTTACCCATCTACTCATCCTACAATTTTTACTTTTCTTTGTTAGGGTGCATTTGAGCTAGTAAACCATTATCAAAAATTTTCCTTTTTATTTACAATAGTAAACTAACTAAGTCTAACCTTATTATATCCAAGGGCTCACTTTAAACAGTTGAGCTCCTTTTATTTACTCTACCTATCTAATTATCTGCTAAGATTAAACAATTTGGTCAGATATTTATTCTCTATCTATAGACATGAAATTGAAACATGAAATAGGCAAATTTAAACATTTTGACTATCATGGATTGTGGAAAAGGTTACAAACTGCACACAATCATTTATTACGCACAAAATGTAAATAGTGGTGGCATTCTGACTTCCACACTTTCATGGTCCTTTCTCTTTTCTTGGGCTTCACATTTTTCATCTTTTTTGACATTCTTATTCCTTTTATCCTTTGATTATTATTTTAGGACATACACTCTTTACATTTTTTTATTTTTATTTTTTGAATATGGAAAACATTTGCAGAAATCAAAGGTATGTAGATATTACAGGTTTAATCTTAGCCATTCAAAAATTATGACTCCTATTGGTATAGGAACCTAACAGTCGCTCCACTTGGGGATGGCATTTCTTGGTGAAATGTCAAGAACTTTGTAGACAAATGGCCTTCCAAATTGCTGTGATGTTCTCCTGCAACTTTCCCTTTTCATGTTTCTGCATTATTACTATTTATGACAGTAAAACTTTTGAAGCTTAGGGCCTTCTCTTCGGGCTTCAACTTCAAAAAATCACCATCCAATCCACTCTAGATTTTTGAAAGTAAAGTGTATACACATGATTAGTGAAATCAATAACTAGGTTCAACATAGTGTTTGAACATTCAACCATTAACTGGTCCTCCTTCTACTTCTGTGCCATCCATTTCTCTGAGGAAGAAAGCATTATTACCTCTGAAAGCATAAATGATATATGGGCCTTTCCATAGGAAATCAAATTTCCCATGTTTACCTTTATCCTCTCTTCTTGAATCCTATTTCAAAACATTTTCCCCTAGGCAAACATTTTCTTTTTTAGTCCTTTTATCAAAATTCTTCTTGATCCTTTCCTGCACAACTTGAGATCTAATGTACAGTTCTTCCCTGGTCTATTGTAAGTGAATTATTTGGTTGATTCTTCCTTGGATGTCATTTGGTTCAACTTGTAGCTCTTGGAGTAGCTTCATTACTGGTGTTCCCAAGGAAGATGGGAAAACAACTTCCATTCCATAAACTAATTGATAAGGACTACTACTAGTGGATTTCTTTGTGGTTAGCATGTCTACCCATAAGGCATTTACTAGCTTCTTGTTCCATGTTTTCTTGTTGTCTTCTAACAAGTTTTTGATGATATTTACTAGACCTTTTTTTTAGGACTCTGCTAGTCCATTTCCTTGGGGGTAATAAGTTGTGGAATGACCCCAAGTTATATGGTACTTATTAAATAAATCAATCATTATCCTATATTTGAAGGCTGTTGAATTATCAGTGATGATCTTTGTTGGGCACCCAAATCTAGATAGGATGTTGGATTCAAGGAAGGTTATTATAATAGTGTCAATGGCTTGCCTTGATGGTATGGCTTCTATCCATTTGGTAAAATAATTTGTAGCAGTGAGGATCCATTTGTGTTGGGTAGAGGTAGGTGGGTGGATTTCACCAATGAAGTCAAGACCCCATTGTTGAAAAGGTGCTTCAGCAGAGATTGGTTTTAAGGGAAAGGGTAAAAGCTTTTTCTTTCCTTCAGAAATTTGACATTTATGGCAGGATGTTACAAATTTCTTTACATCAAAAAACAAAGTAGGCCAATAGAAACCAACTTTAAGGATCTTGTCAGCAGTGGTTTTCCATTAAACATGTCTGCCACAGTCACCTGCATGAAACTCTTGTAACACCTTGTCAGATTATTATTTTAATAAATAGTTAAGAAGGACACCTTCATGATTCCTCCAAAACAAAGCATTGTCAATTATGCAAAATTTTAAAGATTTCATTTTTAAAAATCTTTTTTTGGTCCTAGATAATTCAGGAGGACCTTATAGATTTTGTAAAACATATATGGTGTCAGCATACCATGGTGATTCAACAAAGGCCTGCTTGATTGGTGGAGTTGCCATCTCCTCTCCATTATCCACTTCTGCAATAAAATTTATATCTAAGGCCTAATAGTTCGATTCAGCCATGAGCTTGGCTATACCTTAGCCTCTGACTAACTTTGTTGGCTTGATTTCTAGGTCATATTCTAATATAGTAGCAATCCATTTTCCTCTCTTTCCATTTGGACCATCCTGAATTAGGATATTCTTGACTACTGAATTGGGGACATAGGCTATTATATGAGAATATAAAATGTAGACTCTAAAATCTTTGGTAGCGTTGACCAAAGCAAAAGTTTGATTTTCCATTATATTGTATTTTAAATGGGAATCTCTCAAGGCTTTGCTAAAAAAGTCAATAGGTTGTTCATAACCCTCATCATTTTGTCGCAGTAGGACTACAACAATTGTGTGTTTTGAGGCAAAGGAAAATATAATGAAATCTCTATCAAACTTTGGACTGATCAAAACTAGAGTCTTTGTTAAGGCTAACTTAATATCTTCAAAGGATTTCTTAGCCTCAACAGTCCATTTCATGGTCGAATCTTTTTTCAACATATTGTTTAATGCCCTAATTAATTTTTCTAAGTTAGAAATAAATCTCCTAAGAAAGTTTATTTTCCCTATAAAGGCTTGTAATTCCATGATGCTCCTAGGGTGTTTTATCTATAAGATGGCTTCAATTCCTATAAGATCTATTCAGATACCATCTTTCAAGATTATATGGCCTAAAGTTTTCCCTCTTCTAACCCAAATAAAGATTTTTTAGGATTCAAAGAAATTTTGTACTTCCTACATTTGATGAAGACATGCCTTAGATGATCTAAGTGTTGTTTATGAGATTTTGAGAATACAGTGATATCATCTAAGTATTTTACTAGGAAGTCATAAATTTTCTTAGCAAAATTTATGTCCATAGCTCTTCGAAAGGTGGTCATTGCATTCTTTAATCCAAAAGGCATCTTCACATATATGAATGTGCCCCAAGCAGTAGTGAATGTGGTTTTAGCCTGGTCATCTAGGTGAACTAGAATCTGATTGTAACGAGAAAACCCATCTAATAATGAGATTCTGGTTGACCCTACTGTTATAGACATCTTTGGGCACATCAACCCCGATATTATATGTCACGTTATTAGGGCTCATCAACCCCTAAAAGAGTTTTTTCATACCCTAAAGTAACATAGTCATCTCAATACCTCATTCCCCAAAAGTTCCACTTAATAAACCATCCAGAAATTGTCTAAATTGAACCATACTGACTGCTCCACTGGAAAAGTGCAATGCATACTGAGTGGTACACTGCCAGGGTGTGATGCATACTATTTAGGCCTTCTATAGGGTGAGATGGGTGAGGATGGACAAGTGTCTGTGACAGTTTTCTAGGTGGTTGTTCATGAAATCTTCTAGAAACTTCTCCTGTGCCACTTACCTCTCTAAATTCACCCAAGGATGAATAAGGGATCTAAAAAATCTCCAATCCCTTCTCTTGTGGAATCAATTGTAACAATTGGAATGACACTAATCAAATCCCATGGATGACTCACACCCTTGCAAACATCTATAAATGAATCTCCATCGAGAGATCTTGAGGCTACAATATTGTGAATTGCAAGGAACTGTTGATAGTTTGTAATTGAGGATAGAGCATTGTATTGTTGGAGTGATCTTGCTATTTCATGAGGTGAGGAAAGATTGAAGATGGGAGGATGATGCTGGATTGGACAACTCGGTTGTAATTATCCTTTCTATTAATAAATCTCTTCATGTTTTCTTCCAGATGATTATGCAATTATGAATGTTATCATTTGTGAATGCTATCATTTGTTCATTATATATTTGATTATGTAATGTTTATGTTGTAATAGATCACAATGCTTCGATGGTTCACTATTGTTGTACCTGTGCAGGTACTCTCCATGCGTGTTAAGTATGGGGAGGAGTTGTAGAATCTGGCAAAGGGGAGAGAGATCAAGGAAGGGATTAAGCGGAAGTTCCAGGTCGTTTCCATTATCTTTCTCTTATTTGTTACACATAGAAGAAATTGTTGAATTGCTTTAAACTAATGTTTCTAAGGTAGTTTTCAAACCTAGAGGGGCTAACATTCTTTAGGAATACTATTTTTCCCAGAAACACCTACTACCCTTAGTAATATATGATCCATTTTAGGTAGAGGATAATTATCTTTGAGCAAAAATTTATTGAGATTTTCGAGATCAACACATAGTCTAATCTCACAAGTTTTCCTCCTTCTTGGTAGCAAATTTGAAACCCAATCAGAGAATCTAATTGGTGTTATTATCTTGGCTTCATACATCCCTCTGATTTCCTTTTCAATAGAACGCAATAGAATGGGATTGATTCTCTTAAGCTTCTATTTGAAGGGTTTCTATTTTTCTTTTATGGGGATGGTATGTTGTATTATGTTGGTGTTAGGATTTGAGGTCCCTATAAATCCAAGAAAAGACATCTTGGAATTCCTTTAATAGTTTAATGTATTTCACATTTTCAGTAAGAGGTAAGGACTTTGAAAGTTTTATCAATTTTGGGTTTTCCTTAGTGCCTATATTACACTCCTCTATATTAGATTTTAAGGGTTCCATCTTTGGTTTTCTAGGGACATCATTTGAATCAAGCAAGTCTTCTGAAGGGGTTAATCCTTTGGGACAAAAGTTATCTTTGATATTAATGATTTCATAATCTTCGTTAATTATCTCATCAATTTCAACTTGCATTAGGTTTTGTACATCTGATTTTGTAAATTTAGTGGGATGGGATCTATCTACCTCCTCATCTTCTATTTTATCTTTAAAATCGGGATCTAATGTTATGTTAGTATCTATATTACTATTTAGTAATTCCTCCTCTAAGGCTAAAAAATTGTTTATTTGTTGGTCATTAGCAAATACTTTCCATTTTCTTAAGTTATCTTGGATAGTAGGTCTGTGCCTGATCTCAATAGTGTACTGATGGTTATGCTGGAATGGTAACTTACAAGTGCTAGAAAACATTGCTAAACTATGAGCATGCATATTATGCTTCCTAGGAATTACAACAACTTTGATTTCTAGGAAAGTGTTTAATATTTCTATAATGGTTCCTTTGTAACAGCTTAATCTAGGGTATTTGGTCATATATACAACTTTAATTTGATTTATCACTAATTCAGAGTCTCCCATAATAGAAAGTCTTATAGCTCCTAACTTTCTAACTAATTTAAGACCTAAAAGAAGTGCTTCATACTCAACCATGTTGTTAGTGCATTTGAAATTTAGTATGTAAGCATGGCCCTTTGAGTGATCATTCTCCAAATTATAAATCCACACTCCTTCTCCTGCTCCTAACTTGTTCATTGATCCATCAAATTCAAGGTGCCATAATATCTCATGTTCATAATTTTCATTGTCAAGGGGGAGAAAATTTTCCTTGTTTGAGGTATTTTGATCATCTTTTTTATTTGAAATATCTTGAGTTTGGATAGTCTCTTTTTTAACTTTTACTGCAATTTCTTTTGGTTCTGAAATAATGTTGTTTGAAGTGTTTTTTTGTGTTTTTTTAGCATTATACAAAATAAAAGAATCAATGTCAGAGTGCATGGAGTAGATAGGGAAGTTTTGAGGTATATCCCAGCTACTCACCACATATTTCATTAGGGTCTCTCTGTACAACTTTTTAGGTTGTCCAAAGACTCAGATTGTGGCATATGACATGTCAAGTTGCAAAGATCCTTGGAG
The DNA here is from genome assembly GCA_000404065.3 of Pinus taeda. Classification (NCBI taxonomy): domain Eukaryota; kingdom Viridiplantae; phylum Streptophyta; class Pinopsida; order Pinales; family Pinaceae; genus Pinus; species Pinus taeda. The sequence goes on along the minus strand of APFE031162310.1, from coordinate 172,477 downwards.
TTTGGCCCCCCATGATCTAGACAATACCATGCCATATTTAGGTGGGATGTCAGCTACTACTATATCCATGAGAATAGTCTTAGTAGGGTATTATACCAAAGAAACAAATAGGTCTTTGATTAACCCTAGACACTTTACTTGACTTGAATCAAATGAAAGCAAGTCTTTGTAAGGTCTAGTAATATCCAAATTTAACTTCTCCATAACTATTTTAGCCATTAAATTGTGTGAAGCTCCTGAATCTAACATTTCATTGTGTGAAATTTTATCATGAATTTTAAGGCTAATATAAAATGGTGGTATCCCTCCTTCTAACAGTTTGCCATTAAAATCAGGACCAAATATAAGCTTAGGTTAATCATCAAACAAGTTAATAGAGTCTTCATTCTCTACAAAGTTTAAGGTCTTGTTTATTTTAGACTTGTAAGTTTCACTTTTAATCAGCTCTGTTAAGGGAATTGAGATTTTTAGTTTTGCTATCTCTGCTCCCAAATTGAAAGGCAAAGGGGCTTTTTCTGCTTGAGCGTTTGGAATTTTGATAGTAGGATTTGGAGTAGGTTTCTCTTATTTTCCTGAATTTGACGTCTACTTTTGTGGATTTTCTAATATGGTGTTTGTAGATTTCTCCACCGTCTCCTTGGAGGGGATTGAAGTGGATGGTTGATCATCAGGGGGTTGGTCATTGGTTATATCTACAATGGTGGGACCAGAAGAGTTTTGATTTGGTCTGGGCAGGATTTGGAGAGTCTTAGAAACTGGAGTTGTTTTGATTTTCTTAGGTTGATTTGGCACTATTTTCTTGGCCTGGTGAGGAGTATGAAAATTATTTTTACTCCTTAGATTGTATTGTTTATGTACTTCAAAAATGAGAGAATCATACCCTTTCTTATAATCGAATGATTCTCTAGATTGGGTTTGCAATTGCTACAACATACGAAGTTCCTTCTCATCATGGGTCAAAAAGACAGTTTCCTATCATCTAATCCCATTAAGTTAATTTGTGTGTCCTGTTCAGGGCCTTCTAATGGGATGTTTCATCATAGTTTTCTTGAAAAGGAGGCCTAATATTCTGATCAGGTCCATTCTTTCGATTTTTTTTTTATTTTGATTCTTTCTAAAGTTTGGATTTCTCACTGGAGGTGACTATTGATTATCCTATTGAGGCTTCCTCTCAATGTTCTCTACTCTATCCATCATTTTTTCTATACCCTTGGTTAGAACATCTATTTTAAGGTTAGAGGGTGAGGCTCCATCTTTGGCAGATCCTCTCCTCTCATTCTTAACTCTAGCTCTTTTTGCTAGCAGGTTAGCTTCTACACTAAGTGCTACACTCTGCATATCTTCTAAAGTTGGAGGAATTATCCCTTTGAGTTGAAAGGCCATATCAATATCGAACCCATCAGGAAACTTTATCAAAGCTAAGTGAGGAGGGGGTCTAAGATTGACTAGTATTGCATTGTATATATTGTTAAATTTGGTACAGTAATCTTGGATTGTCTCATTTGGTCCTCTCCTAATGTTTTCATATCCTAAAAGGATTTGCAGAGGGTTATTTTTCTTTTCCCATCTATTTAAAAATTGTTCATAAAATATTTCTAAATTATCTATGCTATTATCAGGTAAAGCTCTAAACCATCTCCTTAAAAGTCTCATCTGAACATCTCCAATATCAATTTCATGTAATTCATAGAAATCTATCATTTTGTTTACCTGATGTTGTGCTTTATAAGGTCCTAGGCCATCAAATTCAACAATTATGTTCTAGTAATCTTGTGGCATGGGCCCAAGTGTGGCAGATAACATAAGAGGAGCATATTTATTTGCCATGGCTCTGAGTTGGGCAGGGATAAGAAGTGGGGTTGGGGTACCAAGAGATGATACAGTAGTTGATGAAGAATTGGGAGTAATAGGTGATTGATGATTAATGTTAGGTTGGTAGGGAAGTGAAGGTGTAAATGGAGGTGAGGAATGAACTTCAGAGGTGGAAGGGAATAATGGTGAGCTAAGGGTAGTTGACACTGGTTCAGAGAGATTGGGGATCTTAGCAGTAGTTATGGATGACTGAGGGGAGTTTAGAATATACTCATCAATTGACTAGTTTGCCTTTTGGACCTCAAGTTCTGCAATAAAATCTGGATCTAGAACTATGTCATCAAGTGCACTTTTAGACCTGGTTCTAAATAGGGAAAGGTCAAACGACTCCTCAAAGGGGAGGTCTTCTAAAGGCAACCACTCATCAGACATGAATCTACTTTGATTGAATGTGTTGGACTTACTAAACTCTCTTGTCTTATAGATATTCTCGAAATCAGGTTGGGATATCCACTACTAGGGCAAGATTTGGATCTGGGTTGGCCCTAGGATAGTGAGTCCTCCTTGAAGCCAGAATTTCATATTTTCCTTTATAATTACTTTCTTTTTGTGAAATTTTATAAATAAATTCTAATAAATCCTTCAAGAGGCTTGAAATAAAGATTTGAAATTTCTCAAAGGTTTGTTAAGACTGAGGATTTGAGTCCCCGGTATGGTCGCCACTATGTTGTCACTCAGAAGTTTTTCCTAAAAGCTATAAAAAGAATGAATCATCCAAGGTAACCACAAACCAATCTTTTAGACTCAAGTTCTAGCTAAATTAAGTTGAGAGAGGGCTCTCTCTTTATGATCTAACTTTGTTTTTATTAGAATTTAGGCTAGTTGTTAGTGATCATGAGAATTTCAATTTTAGATGGAAGGTTGGGTGGTGGAATTCTTGGAACAGATGGATAGAGCTTGGTCTTCAAGCTATTGGGCTATGGATTCAATAAAAGGATAGAATAACTGGACTAGATCATTAAAGGGAATGTTCACAAGGCAGGCTAGTAAAGAAAAAAGAAAATCTTCAGGTCTAATGGATGGGGTGGTTCTAACCGGGGTGAAAGGGAAATGAAGAATCCTTAGACCGGGATCAGAATGAAAGAAAGAAGGTGATCATGAACAAAGGACAGTTAAGAATCCTTTGCTATAGACTAGGGGGAGAAACTACAGAAGCAAGGGAGCAGTTAACAATTCCCTAACTAAGATAGTTTAGTAGAAAACATTTAAAATGTAAATATTCAAGACAAAGTGCATTCAAGCAATTTCTAAAATATCGTTCCATGTTATACATTTAGATTTTAGATAAAAAAAACAAGATTATGGAGACACATAAGAGAAATAACAATAAACAAAAGAGAATACTTATTTGTATATCGCTTTACACAAGAATCCTGTAAAATATCTGAGCTTTATTCCTTGATCCAGCAAGGCAATCTAGTCATTGATACAATAGAACTTAGAATTGAGAGAGAAAGTCTATAGAAATGTCTTGGAATCCACCCTAAATACATCAAAGTATGAAGTATTTATACAAAAAATATTTACGAAATCTCTCATAACAATCTAAGATTTAATCTAGGGAATCAAAATATCTTCAAGCATGAAGGTAGGGATAGCTGGACAACTGCATCATGTTGTCCCTTTTATTGTGGTACTGTTGGCTATTGTAGTTGAGTTTGAGCCCTTTAAGCTAGGTGATATTTGAACGCTGGAATCATATTCACTTTGATATTTCACTGATACTCTTCAACCCTATTACTCTTTGACCCTGCTAATCTGTCTTTTACCTGTTTCACTTGGTTGTCTTCAGATTTACTATGGTCTTCTTTTGCTATAAAACTTTTCAATGTAAATCTGTCATTTTTTCCCACCATTCATCCTTAGGTAAAATTAATTTTAGCATTATTGTGTAAATTTCATCTCCCTCTGTGTATTGAGCAAAATTGGGCTTGGTGACAAACAAATGTTTCACCTAATGTTCTAAGAAAAATAGATTTTCCAAAGTATCATACACTACTTTTCTAGTTGGCAAGCTTTTTATACCTAAACCACTGTCTTGTTCCTTAGCCAATTTCCTAAGTCTATCAGTGTAGTCCAATTGGGTCATCAGTTTATCATGGATGACCATAGGACTGGGAAGGCCTTTGTCCCTCAAAATTTGGAATTTGGCCATGAACCTGTCAATGACCACTTGGATGTTGTGGCACTTTTCTTCTAAATTGAGCAGAAGGTTTCTTTTGGAAAGAACCTTTTTAACCATTGGATGGCTGCAGTCCTATCCTCTATACCAAGCTCATTAAGATCATGTCTATTCTTACTGTTCAAGAAGTGGATGAGTCTATTTGCATCCTTAGTTTAGTCTCCTAAATCTTCCCTTACTTTCTAGATAGCCTCAGTGGCTACTTTCACCAATTCAATTTTCTCAAATATAACTTGAATTGATGGCCAAATATCATTGATAGAGTCAATGATATTGGCCCAGATCATTTATTTGGTTTTTCCTAGTGGTTTCTGCAATGTCAAATCTTTCTCTAGGACTTTGGTCTTCTCACCCATCCTTAGGACTTTCTATGTTTCTTCTCTCTGCTGAATTTGGGCAAGCTTACAGTCAGTTTCTAAGCTTGTCATTTTCTCCTTTAGCCTTTTGAGCTCTGTTTCCTGGATTGACATCTCCTCCATGGCTTTCACTAGCTCTATTGTTTTCTCCATTGATGTGCTTGCTACTGTAGATTCTATTGTGATTGGCAGTGTTGTGGTAGGTGGAGTTGTAGGCGCCAATGATGCTACCAATGTAGAAGGAATTACTATTGTCACTGTGGGAGTAGCAGTTGTGGAAGTTGTTGTCATGTCATTTTGTTTAGACTGAATCAAAATGTCCAACTCCTTATCTATCTCTTTTAGTTGGTCATTTATCTTTAGGACCAAGCCCATGAGCTCCTCATGTCCTTTTTGTGCCTCCAAGACTTTTGTTGTTTGTGGGTGATGCAACTAGGGAATCTTGAGCTGTTTCTTCAGAGGAGGTATGTCATCATTATTTTTCTTTATTAATTTTTCAGTGGCCTTTACACCTTTGGGATCATGTCCCAACTCAATCACTAAGTCCTCTAAGGACTTGATTCTAGTATCTTTGGCCTAAGAAGAGGCATTCTACGTTTGGAACTGTGTTGATATATGATTCATGGAGTTTTGTAATTGGTGGGCAGTGATGGCTTTCCGTGTCAAGGTGGAGTAAATCGTCTCCCCCATCTACTTGTGCAGCTCAATCTGGTCAATAGGATGAATGTCCTTTTCTAGTACTTCAAAGTCTATCTTTTTGAAGTCTATTGTTGTTCTTGGTTGCTGAGTAGTGGGCTTCATGAATGTCATTTACATCTTCCCCCTCTTTTACATCATAGCCTCACATAAGCCTTGTCTGATTGATATGGGTCATCTTTAAGTATTGTGCATAGGTCTAGGCTTTTAGCCTCTCATTCTTGGCCTTTGTCTCTTTATACCTTTCTTTGATATCCTAGTCCTTGTCTGCTGCCATCCTAAAAGACGATACCTCCACACTCTGCCATCTTTCTAGTATCTGGGTATGTGATGTGGAAGGTTTTATGATGCCTCTAGAGGGAGTGGCATGCCTGCTCCCTTCTCTTTTAGTGCTTTTCACATTTGATATCTCCTCCGTATATTCTTGTTCTAAAACAAGATTTATTCGTTTTCTCTTTCCCTGGCTTATCTCTACATATGCCCATGATGTTGCTTTTCCTGAGGTGGTAGCCCCTTCCCTGTTTCTCTGGAGGCTTTTCTCCTCATTTAGAGGAGTCTGTAAGACTGGGGGGTTACTGATGGTGGCCTCTACTCTATCTAAGTTTTCTGATTGTTCTGGTTCTTATGGTGCTTTTGACTCTTCTGGTGATTGTAATGCTTATTGTACCTGTGATTCCTCTTGGACTTGTGATTCTTCTTGGACCTAAGATCCTTCTGGCACCTGTAGGAAATAACCCTCATCAAGTTGTTTATGCAGATTAATTATAGTGTTTTCAACATCAACTTCAGTGCTATCCCTATCCACTAAAGTATTATCCACCCATTCCAATTGATTTGCATAATTTTCTATTTCAGGGATTTGATGGTGAATGTAGGGAGCCATCTTTTTTTTCTAACTTTTGTTGCAGATGAAGTCTAAGGAATCATATCTCCATATGAAGCTCTATTTCAGATTTAGTCTTTAAAGAAGTTGGTATGCCTCCTTTCCAGCTTCTCTACTATTTCAAATAAAGGGCGCTAACTGGTCTCTGATCCTGACCTGGGCCTTGTTTTTGGCTCTGACGAAATGCACCTCATCTGAATTGATTATCTACATGTAGTACTCCAAAGAAAATAACCTCATCGGGAGGTATCTAGGTAGTTTATATGGGGCCAGCTCACAGCCATAAATTCTAATTCCAGTGTGGTTTTGGTACAAGTACCAATCCCCCACTTTGTGCTATTTTGAGAGTTGCACGATCCTCTTTATATCTCAACTAATTCTTGGAGGAGGGCTTCCTAGTAGCATTATCATAATGGGATGTACAAATAGGTCTATGAAGTCTGTATATGAATATGTGGAATCATATTTATGGGTCAATGGAATCCATAAAATCACTAACCTTTTGTATCAAGCTTCTTGAGAGTAAAGGGGAAATTATCTGCTTGATAGTATAGAAAAAGGTGATACAAAACAGAGGAATACTTGAAAACTCTCTCGTTACTCATCCTAAGAAACTAGTCATGCACCCTATCAGCTAGAAAATTGGCATAATCATAAATGATAGCAAGAGGGTTTCCTGGAGTGAATATGGACATGAAAGCTAGGATGATTTCATCTATATACTCACTAGTGGTGTAACCTAGGACACTAGATGTCATTGCTACAATATCCTGGCCAAATTTTGAAAATATTGTGTACACATATCGAGGAGGATGTTTTGGAATATTCTTTTCTTCTACAATGAAGGTTTGGAACATCACAACAAGTTTTGCAGTGGTAAGCTTGGGGAATCGATCCAATAAGACTCCAATTAAAATAAGGGGTTAGGTTTTTCCATGGTTGTAGTTGCAACATTTCATTAATTGGTTTTGTAGTGATGTTTAAAAGTATAGTTTGGTTAGGGGACATGACTGATCTTTGGCTGGGGATATAATATCCGTGGTAGTAATGGACAATTTCTAGGAAAATATGAACTTCTGTGAATTGGTACTTGGGTAAATTGGACTGCCAAACACCTATTTTATCAGCATGGTTCAGTTATTGGTCTCTGTATCAATAATATCATTTGAGAGGGGATTCATGGACAGAGGTGTTCTTGATTTGGAAATCTTTATCAGCTAGGGGGAGGTGGTCTAAGTGTAGGTGAGAAGAGGAAATTGGTCTTACATCCATGGCAATTGGGGTATCCATTCTCAATTATTGTGGATTTGAGAATGGGGGAGGTGATTTTCAGTTTTTAGGGCAATGGTGGTTCAATTCTAGGTGGGTTTGGGTTACCATAGTTTCTGTTTTATTTTAATTAAGAAAACTTAGAGATTGGTTCAGAAATTGACAAGGTTTTTTATTGATTTATGGCTTAAATACTAGAATTAGAGAAATCTGGGTTTGAATCAGGTGATTGTAAATTGTGAACAGTTGAAAAGGTTTTAAGTAGGCTGGAAGGCAATCTAGGAGCTTTGTGGCATCTTTAGGGTACAATTGTACATGGGTTGACAACTTTGACATCTGCAGGTGTGCGCATGGAGGTTTTTAGTTGAAAAAAAGATAAAAGCAAATGATTTGGGGCTTTTTGGGTTTATACGAGAGTAAAAATTGGTGGGTATGAGTGAACAATAATTGTTTGTTGCGTAGTGGGGTGAACAATAGTTATTTTGGCGTGTAGCAGGATGATGGTAAGTGGTTTGATTCACACAACTTTTGGGCACTTGGTGGTTTTGGTGGGAGGGCGCCCGATTCGACTCATCAAGTGACACATAGCCTCGAGGGCCCAGCAGAAAACAACCCTTTTCAAGTGGGTAACATTCACACATCAGGCCTTTCCGAAATGAATGAGGGTTGTCAGATGTGGAGGGGAGAGATCGTGCAGCGATTGGGCAGTGGAGTTGCATGGAAGGTGGGGGGGGCAATATGGGTTTAATTGGGTTTTTAAACTAACTTAATAATAGGTTGATTAGTTAGTGGATTTTCGGGGTTTTGGGTAATATTATAGTTTATATAATTAAACTAGGGTAAGATTTAATTAATATTGCAGGAGTTACATACATACGAGGAAAAGGGGTTTTTAGTTGGGATTTAATAAATAAATTTGTAATTAGGAAAGTGAGCGGAAAAGGGCACTATACCCTAAGAATTTGATATTTCATGTTTTATTTCTTTTCTGATAATAGCATAAAAGCTTCAGATATAGTGTTTTTATGGGTTTTTTGATATGAAAATGAGTCATGTGGGGGAAAGAACACCTTGCCTAGGTAAAAGTAATTTTAACCTTAGGAAAAGAGTATTTTTAGGGAACATGAATGATTTGAAGGGGGGAATGAACGTTTATGATGGGGTTTTAGTACTTATTGATGATAAGTCATTGAGCCAAGGGCCCGGTCCCTCTAAAAGTGAAAGAAATGCTCTAAGCCTCTTTGACTTAAGGTTTTCAAGTACTTTGATCTTTTTTGTGGGACATTACTTAAGTAAAAAGTGAAATGAATGAGGGAAATTAATTAATTGACTTTCATATCCATATGCATGCTTGAGTACCCATTCACATTTGGAACTTTTATGATGAAAAAGATGATAACATGCTTTTGTCTAATCAATCATTAAAATTCTGGTGAATTTAAACAGTTGAACTCCTTTTATTTACTCTACCTATCTAATTATCTCCCAATATTAAACAGTTTGGTCAGATATTTATTCTCCATCTATAGACATGAAATTGAAACATGAAATAGCCAAGTTCAAAAATTTTGACTATCATGGATTGTGGCAAAGGTTACAAACTGCACACAATCATTTATTATGCACAAAAAGTAAATAGTAGTATCATTTTGACGTGCACACTTTCATGGTCCTTTTTCTTTTCTTGGGGTTCACATTTTTCATCCTTTTTGACCTTTTTATTCTTTTTATCCTTTGATTATTCTTTTAGGACATACCCACTTTACAATTTTTAATTTTTTTTTTTTGAATATGGAAAACATTTGCAGAAAGTAAAGGTATGTACATATTACAAGTTTAATCTTAGACATTCAAAAATTATGACTCCCATTGGTATAGGAACCTAACATCTTCTATAGAAGAGAGTAACGAAGTTGTTGGACTTTAGCTTTAGTTCTCCAAAATTTGACTCTTGTGAGTTAAAGTTAAAAGAACATTAATTATGTGCTCCTCTTTTCTATATTTCATTCCATATTAACTACATATTTCTTTTCAAGTTAATGATAGAATATTATGCACTAAGAAGCATGTTGTTAAAATATTTCCATTATAGTTTCTCAAAATATAACCATTAAAATTATATTCAACATCATCAGGCCACTTTGAAAGTTTTTTTTTTCCCATAGAAGACTAAGAAAGACTGTCTATATAATTATAATTTTTGGGGTTTCACATAATGGGACAAGAATATTATTTCCTCATCGTTCATAATAAATGTCTTGGGAACTAACCTCTCCTCATTGAGAGGTTGTCTTCCAAGGTACAACATTTTTTGGCACCATTTCCATGGATTGGAGACACAAATTTATTTTTCCTTGGGATTTTCTTTGTAGTCATTTCTTTTTCTAGTGAGAAAATAAAGTGTCTAAGTTGAGTTTCTCACCAAGAAAACAATCATGGCTCTGAAAAATCCTCACATGAGTTTGGATACCTCACAACAAAAGGCTACTATATTTTTCAATACAGATAAATTAACTTATCAAAGAGTTTGGAAAGAAAAGTCAAGAGTAACTCCAAACCTTGCTTTATGAGCTCCCGATAGTAGTTATGTTACTCAATTTCTAAAAAAAAATTATTTAGTAGAAATTGTAAAGAACCTTGAATTTTCTGAAGAAATCATATCTTCTCATTAGAATATTTTTCTAGAACCCACATTGGAAGGAGAACCATTTGAGTGAGTGTCCTTTTCTTTTTCAAAGATCGAAGAGATCAAAACAAATGATTTTTTAGTTTCACATCGAACTATTTCTATTGTGAGTGAGTTGGTTGATATTTCTTTTATACCACCTCAATCATTTGTATTCCAGGCGAGAAGCTCTTTTGTGCCCCTCCCAAATTCAAACATGGATATTCCATCTTTTCTTTTAAACATATATGAACCATTAAATCTTCCTCAACCAATAAATGTTATGCCTCACTATTAATTTAAAAATGTTACTGAGATTTATGGGGAAATTTGAATTAACAACATAGAAACATGTTTCTTGTTTTTGTACCTTTTGTTGGGAATGGAATCCCCCCACGACATGTTCTAGGGCTCAAAGCCAAAGCTCTAACCCAATATTGTTGTAAAGTCTTCGTGAATTACGAGTGCAGGGTGCGCAATGTATGATAGAGTCACAGAGTGGTCCGCCCTAGTCTTGTAAATGTAATGTTGGCCTACCCAGGGTCTGTGGACCATGGGATTGTATAAATAGAGCGAGGCTCTAAGTGTAAAAGGGAATGAAGGAAAAAAGGAGAGACAAGGATAGAGTCTAAGTGACTAATTGTGTCTTCGGTTGTAGGATAGGAAAAGGCTCTGCAATTGAGTGCTCAAAGGCCTAGTAGTCTGCAGCTGAGTGCACTGACCCCTATAGATGAGTGCACAGAGTGGAGTTGAGTTTGTAAATGAAGAATAGATTAATAAAGGTTTTTCTATTGATTCATGTTTCTGTTCTTGGATTAATGCATGGTTGGTGTAAATTGCAAATATACTATTTGTTTACTGCGCGCACATGTATGAATGATTTATATTGTTAAAGGTAACTTAACACATATAAATAAGATAATTTAATCAACTAACAGTAGAATACTAGTAAGGTCTTGGGTAACAACAACACTCACCCCCTGACTAGGGCTATGCGAAAGCAGTAGTTTTCACTACGAGGTATGGGACAGTGCGAGTAGCGACGTGCGCGCAGGGTCTAACTGTGGACCACTTAAACTCATCAGACATCTCCATGATGCAAAAAACTCATTCTAACACCCTCCCATACTACTTCGAGTGAGACCTCAGTCCACGTTCCGCAGACCACTGCTGAAAGGGCTAGTAGTACCGGGATTTGTTTGGCTAAATCACCTTCGAACCTGGGACATGCCCCAATAAGCCAATATATGGTTTTGTTACTAGGACCAGGATCTGGATAAGGGATGTCTAATGTTGCATCACTGGAATCCAATAAGGAAAGAAATTGAAGAGTGGCTAGACAGAAAAATTCACGAGTTTGTAGTGCTGGAGAAAATGAATCCATGAGTATCAAAGGAATAGTGGTTAGAGCACTACTTATATACAGAAATATGTTTAAAATGGCAAAAAGAAATGCTAAAGATAGGAATACTATAAATACCATTGCTATAAATAGAATTTTAGGTACCAGTGTTGGATATAGCAACAAGGAATGATAAAATAGAAATGTTGAAAATAACAGTGCTATAAATAGGGTTTCCGGATACATTCCAATTCTAGTTAGTCCCTAAATTGAAATTGAGAATTAAAATTCGAATTTGATCTTAGCAGTTGTTTGTAAAATAATTAATTAATTCATATTGAGTTAACTAGTTGGAGAAAATCAAACATGAAGTCTATGTGAAGACATGCAATAATTATCCCTTTCATTGAGGAAGTTATCCATCAATTAGGGAGATAAGGTTGAGCTGTAATTTTGAGTTCTAATTAGTTAGCTCAGTTAATTGAGTTAAGTCCAATTAGATTAGTTCCAACAGTTGGAGGAACTAATTGTGAGTTCAGTTAGTTAATGCATGCATGCATGAAGCTAGTGTTCTCAAGATAATTGAATATTCTCTCATAAATAACTCATGGATGTTAGTTTACACAGAGACCTTGTTGAGATCAGAGCAAAGGGCAGCGTACTATCAGTTGAAGGATTTTTTCTATATAGGAAACTCATCCATGCAGAAGGAATTATCTCCTTCAGGTTTGTGCAGTTAGATCAGAGGTTAGTGAGTGTGTGAAGAGGCCAATTCACACAGGTGGCAACACTGGACCCCAAGGAAAAATGTGCAAGAAAATAGGAGGTTTAGAGGGCAGAGGAGAAGCTTTGGAGAAGCCTTTGACTATCTATGAGCAACATTTTTTGATCGCAGAGAGAGCAGGATAGCTTGTGAGCTGATTCTTTCTGTAATATCAACATATTTCCACTTGTATGATAATATAGAGATTGGGCTTTTAGGATGAGGCTTTCTCTAGGTTATTTCTTCTATGTTATGTGTGATTCATTTCTCATTCACAGTTATATGTGTTTTCATTGATCTTGTTCATATTCGATTAAGATTCCACAAAGTTGTTGTAGAAGTATATCTTGTATTTTGCTTTAGTATATTGCATAATCTATTGATCTATAGTAGGAATTTCTACATGGTATCAGAGCGAGCTTTTGGAGGAAGAGTGCTATATGGTATTAGAGAAAAGATGATTAAAGCAATGAATAATATACAAAGAAGAAAATTTGAAGTAAAAAATAAAAAATAAAAAAATTGGGCCGCGAGTCTTCAGAGTAGATATGAAAAATTTTGTGCAAAATTTTCAAAAACAAATAGCATATCTAGATTCCTTGTGGAAAAAGACCGACATTCAAAAAAACAAATTGCTCGTATCACAGTTCAGTTGAGGGAGATATCACTGATTTAAAATTAGCTCTTTTTCCATAAAATTTCATGACGGCGACAAAGATGAAACAGATTGGTGTGCTAGCCAATAACCTATATGCTCTTGAGGTTCAAGATGCATGCAAAGCCTTGAGGAGCAAGGAAATTGTTAGAGACTTGGTGGTTGAGAGGGAGAGTACATTACCTCTTAACTTGTAGTGCTAGAAGAAGTCTCAAACAATGGCAGAGGAGTCACAATTGGTGAAGCAACTTCAGGAGGTTGTGGAGAAACCACAACTGTAGAAGCTGAGAGGAGACCAATTGGAGGCATCCACTCTTGTAGAAACCTCTAGTAGAGGGAAATTTCAAGCGAAGTGGGCAGAGGAATCACATGCATCCATACCTCCACATCGAAGGTGGGGCAATGTGAAGTGATAGTCCCAAGAAGGCTGAAATAGGGTCAGGATCCTCGAGCTATCCAACCTCTTAGATTAGATCTTTCTATGGGAGCCCCAACAAGGAGTAACAGGATTGGCTGAGTTGGTAGAGACAGATGTAGATGGATTGGAAGAGAGAGCTACGGTGCAGGAATCCCAAGATGGTGCAGAGCTAGCAGGTTCCAACAATGTGAGAGGCACAGGAGTGTTGCACTAGTGCATGATGACATAGAGAGGTCTGAAATAGTACGAGATATGTGGAGTGATGCAACAGCTCAGAGTTCATAGAGGGAGCACTTACTAGTGGCAAAGGAAGCTTTAGCATCAGAGGATGTTTCTATCCCAACAGGGAGGTTAGTTGGGAGATTTATTGTTTCTAGAGTTGTTGGAGCAACAACACTTGGGAGAAGTGTTGCATGTAGAACATTCCAAAGGTTCAATATTGGATTCGAGTTGAATTCCTTTCTTGTTGAGAAGGAGTGTTGAAAATGGCAACAAGGAATGCTAAAAATAGAAATTCTATAAATAGCATTTCAGGTACCAGTGTTGGATACAGCAACAAGGAATGATAAAATAGAAATGCTAAACATAGCATTGCTATAAATAGCATTTTAGGATACATTCCAATTTTAGTTAGTCCCTCAACTAAAATTGTGAATTAAAATTCGAATTTTGATCTTAGGATTTGTTTGTAAAATAATTAATTAATTCGTCTTGAGTTAATTAATTGGAGAAAATCAAACATGAAGTCTATGAGAAGACATGCAACAGTTATCCCTTTGATTGAGGTAGTGATCCATCAATTAAGGAGATAAGGTTGAGTTGTAATTTTGACTCGTAATTAGTTAGCTCAGTTAACTGAGCTAAGTCCAGTTAGATTAGTTTGTTGGAGGAAATAATTGTGAGTTCAGTCATTTAATGAATGCATGCATACAACTAGTGTTCTCTAGATAACTGAATATTCTCTCATAAATAACTCATGTACATCAGTTCAAATAGGGACCTAGTTGAGATTAGAGGAAGGGAAAATGTAGTATGAGTTGAAGGATTTTTCCTATATAGGAAACTCATCCATGCAAAAGAAATTATCTCCTTCAGGTTTGTGCAGTTAGATAAGAGGTTAGTGAGTGTGTGAAGAGGCCAATTCACACATGTGGTAGCACTAGACCCCAAGGAAAACTACGCAAGGAAATAAGAGGCTTGGAGGGAAGAGGAGAAGGTTTGAAGAAGCCTTTGAGTGTCTATGAGTAGAATTTTTTGATTGCAAAGAGAGCATGATAGCTTGTGAGCTGATTCTTTTTGTAATCTAAACATATTTCCACTTGTATGATAATACAGAGAGTGGGGTTTTAGGCTGAGGCTTTCCCCAGGTTATTTCTTCTATGTTATGTGTGATTGATTTCTCATTCTCAGTTATATGTATTCTCGTTGATTTTGCTTATATTTGATTAAGATTTTGAAAAGTTGTTGTAGAAATAGATCTTGTATTTTGCTTTAGTATATTGCACAATATTTTGATCTACAGTGGGAATTTCTACAAAACCCAAGAAGTTTTCTTTGCATCCTTCCCCTTTGAGTTGTATGAGTGGATCATGAAGCTACCAGACAGCTAGGGAAGGTGTAGGCTCGACAAACCTACTGTGTGGACTCCAGAGTGGGTGTGCAGACTAGAAGCATCAGAAGGTAAGATCGCACATGTTGTGGACCATTGACTTGATCAAATTATAAGAGGGTTTATGACTGAATTCATGGTAGACACATCAATCAGCTACAATGAGGTGGAATGACGTTTCATAAAAGGACCGCGAGGTAAGTACATTAAATCTTTGAACACTTGGATCAAAATTCTACTATGTGAAAAGTGAGTTATGTGAATAAATTGATGCATGGGACTACGCAAAGTGGGAGGATCTACAGAAATGAAATTGGTGAAGAATTAGAGACTAGCCCCTTCATTTCACCTCCACAAGAAAGAGAGGAGGAGCTCAGGAAAGTTTCACCGAGAAGCGCGATCAGTCTAATAAGGCAGTGAATTCCATGCATAGCACCCCCATGTACACCAACACCAGTTTCACCATCTTCCCCCCCATCTTCACCCACACCACCTTTTCTACCACAATAGTTCAATATGGCGAGCACAACAATGTTTATGGCATTAAAAGGAGTAGGGAACGCAGATCTAGACCAATTCTGGTTCATTGTAAAGGCTGTATGGGAAGCACAAGGAGTCACAGATGATAATATCAAGAAGGCAACACTGGATAGTGCCTTGCAGGATCACACACTGACATGGTACATTAACCACTCCAATGACAATCCAAAAGCAGGAAGTGTGGATATCCAGGTTGCGCTAAACAAGGAATTTAGTAGACCAAAATCGACGACACAATCGATTATCGGGTTTAAGGAAATCACAATGCTTCTAGGTGAGACCCCCCTAGGAGTTGGATCAAAGACTAAAGTGTATGATTCATGAATCCAACATGACCTTGATAGATGAGAAAAACCATGCATGGTTTGTAGCATCACTAACGCTGCATATAAGGAACGCGTTATCACAACAGAACCTGTCAAATCAGGACAAAGCTTTGGAGATCGTAATGACACTGAACAAGACCCCGATACAAGATCCTAATTGGGAGTCCAACAGAAACACGCGTAGTTCAAGAATTCGTGTCTAGAGATGCAGAGCCTAAAACAAGACAGGATGGCTCACCCAGAAGCATGCGAGGAGGTATGGTGCATAAAATGCAAAGGCCAGGGACATGACAAGGACCATTTTTCAGTCTTCGTGAATTACCTAGCAGGAGGAGGGCCAATTCCATTGAGACTAGAGGAACAATCCAGGCCAAGCGCAGTACCTACATTATGGTGCATGATTTATCAGATAGGAGGGAAGCATGCTACATATAACTATCATCTATTGCGAAAGTATACATAGACGTCCCAACAGTTATTATGTAATTTTTGTAGGTCAATAGGCCATGATGAGCGTACCTGTAGAAGTTATAAACTAATGATGGATCATATGCCTACCTATAGGGTTTAGACCGAAACAGAAGCCCATGATGTGAATGCATGGATGGCGAGCATTGGGTTCCAAGGGCGTGGATGAGGTCAATATTGGATTAGGAAGGGGTCGTGGACAACTGGTTTATTACAATTGCGAAGGGCCAGGACATTATGCCCACGAATGTACAAATCTAAGGAAAGAATCATGTTTATATTGTACCCAGTTTGATCATGAGATGGAGGACTAGCCCACACTGATAGTGAGGTTGCACAATAAAGGAATACCCGAACCCACACTGAATTAGAACCTGGAAATGATGAGGTCTGAGCTGCGCGAGGAGTACCTGAATGTAAACATCGTGCTCCGAAGCAATATCATGATAAGAGATGACAAAGGTAAGCATCTAGAAGAGAGTACTTGGGTTCACAAGGCTCCAACAAAGGACCCAGGGTTTGATTTGGAGCACGTGAATGAGACATTCATGGAAGCTAAGAAGGGATTCACGGAGGCCTCCGCTTCAGGTAGTAAGGACAACCTAGAACCAGAGACAGACCCATCAATGCTTGCTACCTTTCTAGAGACATGCATGAAGATATTGTGCAACACCAAGGCTATGAATGGACTACAAGAAATCATCACTAGATGTGCTGGATCAGGTTAACCACACGTAGTCTGAAATCTTGGAAAGCACATAACACAAACAGGAAGGGAGATGAGATTGACTGCACAAATCAGGGAATATGAAATGGATCAAGTGATTTTCGATCTAGGATCAGATGTGAAAATTCTGCCAAAGTAGACATGGGATTGCATGGGTAGGCCCTCATTGCAATGCTCTCCTATTCAATTCAGAATGGCTAACCAACAAAATATCCTACCGATGGGAAGATTGCAGGTAATAATTGTAGATATCGAAGGTGCAAATGCACTTGTAGATTTTGAAGTGATAGAAATTTTTGATGATGGTAATACCTATCCCACACTACTGGGAATAGATTGGGCCACTGATATGAATGGTGTGATAAATCTAAATAAGTGAAAAATGATTTTTGAGAAGAAGTCATTGCACTTAGTGGTAACTTTAGACCCTGCGGAAGCATTGTGCTACACAGAGCCAGTGTGCAACGATGAGATTGACAATAATCTAGACTATATATACAAGATAAGTGATCAGGAATAGGATTGGATGAATCGTACAGTGGATGGCAAGATTTCGGGGGAGTGCAAAAGCTCCTTCACATCAGATTCAAATGAGTAAATAGAACGATAGCAGAATCGGTTACACGAGGTAACCACACTCCATTGCAACATGATGGTAAGATCACTACGTTGCGTGACAATAGAGGTAAGGGATTTGCCTATGTATGATGGGATGACAACGGTGGATGAATTCCTAAAAAAAAATGAAAGTGAAGTATCAGAACAGAAACATTTCGACACTATGAAATGGGCACTACACCCTACACCCACAAGGTGGTGGGGTACGCACCAACAGAATTTTTAGGAATGGTGGGGATGCAGAAGGATGATGCACCTAGAGTTTGGGAAACCTCAAATGCAGCTAACAGACAAGTATGGTGGATGGGATGATCCACGTGCACATGTCGCGAAATGGACCAAGGTCTATGGGGAAGAGCCACAATCTGAATGGGTGAATTTATTCTATCATACCGTGGATGTCATACCCATGAATTGGTATACTAAGATAGAGCTTCTCCATGGCACGAGAAAATGGGATATCTTACGCGAAGGATTCTTGTTAAGCTTCATGTTTGAGGATCGTTGATGGGATACTACTGATGATGTGCTACAAGTAGTAAAAGAAGCTATCTACAAAATTCCCCAGGAGCCAATGGAAGTGCTTCAACTGGAATGGGCAACCTAGCTGAGCTGCATGTTGGAGTGTTACAATGTCAATATTGAGGAGGATGAGGATCCACGGAAAATTAATTTTGCAGAAATTGAAGGTTGAAATGAGGTTTGAGGACCATTGATTAAAGACCCTGATGTCCCCATGCCACTAAAAATGAAGCAGGTGAACATTGGGACAAAGGCTAAACCAAGGTATGCAATGCTTGGTGACTATTAGGATTATTCCATGGTGGAAAAGGTCACTGAGTTATTCCGCGAGTACCAAGACAGATTCTCGACCAAGATTACGGACTTAAAAGGGATCGTTGGTGACTTAGGGATGATGAAGATCACCCTAAAACCCATTGTGGAGCCAATTAAGTAGAGTCCTTACCTGTTGAATCCAAAGTACAAGGAAAAGGTCCACATAGAACTAGACAAAATGCTCGCAACCAGAATTATTGTCCGAGTGGAAGAATCTGACTGAGTGAGTCCTATGGTAGTACATGAGAAGAAGAAGAAGGGTGGAATAAGAATATGTGTGGACCTCAGGAGCTGAATGATGCCTGTGTACATGACCCATTCCTGACACCGTTCACAAATGAAGTATTGGAAAATGTTGGCAGACAAGAAGCATACTCGTTAACAATGGATTTTCATGGGATAACCACATAAATATCGCACCAGAAGACAGGAGAAAAATGACTTTTTCAATGGAATGGGGCTGATTTCAATACACCATTATGCCGTTTGGATTGAGAACACATCAGCCATCTTCCTGCGCATCATTTTTACAGCATTCAAAGAATACATACACAAGTTCCTGGAGGTCTATCTTGATGATTGGACTGTCTTCGGATTGGTTAAGCACCATGTAGAAAGCTTACGCTTGATGCTAGATACTTGTCGATGGCACCAGATTTCATTAAACATTAAGAAGTGCACATTCCTAGTTCCCTTTGGGAACCTGTTGAGACATGTGGTCTGAAAACATGGACTGATGGTGGACACTGTGAAGATTGTTATAATTCTAAATTTGGAAGCACAATGAAATTTTAAACAGTTGCGTGATACCTTGGGACACACTAGGTACTACAGAAAGTACATCAAAAGATATACCCAAATCAAAGCGCCAATAGAGAAACTATTGAAAAAGGATGTCACATTTTGCTGGAATGATGATTGCATGAAGCGCCTGGATGTCCTAAAAGGGAAATTGGCCTCCGCTCCAATCCTGGTCTTACCAAAATGGGATGTGGAGTTTCATGTCCATGTTGATGCATTGTGTATCGCACTGGGAGCAGTGATCACACAGGAGGGTAGGGAAGGCTTGGATCACTCTATCACCTTTGCAAGTCAGGGATTGTCCAAAGCCAAGAAGAACTATTCCACCACCGAGTGTGAGGGGTTGGTGATGGTGTATGTGCTTCAAAAATACTAGCACTACTTGCTAAGAGGAAATTTGAAAATGTATACAGACCATTCCGCGCTAAAGTACTTGGTAAATAAGTCTATATTGGGGGGGCACATATGTAGATGGCTCTTATTGTTCCAAGAATATGACTTTGAAGTTGTGGTAAAACCTGGACGATTGAATGCAAGACCGAATCACTTGTCACGTATTGAGATAGGCAATGAACCCACTAGTTTAGAGGAAGGATTACTTGATGCACAACTCTTTGTTGTATGCGTCGTAGATGGGAAATTTGAAGATATAATCCACTTCTTGACAACAGGGAGAGCGCCGAAGGAATACTCCGTCAAACAGAAGAAGGAATTGGTGGTGCGTGTGGCGGAATTTCCTGTCATCATGGGGAACCTATATAAAATGGGAAATGATGAGATATTGCGAAGGTATGTACCAGAATTGAACAAATTTAGATCCTCATGGAAGCACATGGGGGCGTTTCAGGAGGATACTATGCAGGACAAGTGACCACACAAAAGATTCTTTGCGCAAGGTTGTGGTGGCCAACCCTGCACCAAGAATCGAAAGCACACTGTAAGGCCTATGATATATGTCAAAGGACTAGAAAATCATCTTGAAGGGATAAGATGCCATTAAATAGTCAAATGAAACTACAGCCATTCAAGAAATGGGCAATCGACTTTGTGGGACCAATCAAACCTGAGGGAAAAGCAGGTGCACGCTACATCATCACCACGACGAGTACCTGACACAATGGGTAGAAGCGCAACCGGTCAAAGACTGCATGACCGCTACAGCTGCGAAGTTTTTGTTTGAACACATGTTGACCTGATTTGGATGTCCGAAGATATTAATGAGTGGTCACAGTACACATTTCCTGAATGAAACCATCAGCATGCTCACATAAGAGTTCAAGATGTATCATCAGAAACACGCACCATATCACCAACAAGCCAATGGGATAGTAGAAGCGTTCAAAAAAATACTAGAGAATGCACTAATCAAAGCATGCAACACACAAAAAAATAATTGGGACCCATGCGTACCTACAATACTATGGGCTTATAGGACAATGTACAAGAAAATGATAGAACAAACACCCTTTCGATTAGTTTATGGTGTGGAAGCTATAATGCCGATGGAATATATCGTACCTAATCTAGCCATACCAGTGCTCATAGGAATGACAGACCACAAATCTCTCAAGAAAAGGCTCGCACAATTGGATGAACTAGAGGACGAACAGTTCTTGGCTAGTTTTCATTAGCAAGTGCAAAAGCAACGTGAAAAGGGCTGACACGATCGCCATATTAATTTGTGCACATTCAGGGTAAATGACTTAGTACTAATGTATGATAGTAAGTTTGAAATTTTTCTGGGAAAATTTAGAATGCATTAGTTGGGACCATACGTGGTTAAGGAGTTCCAACTAGTCAAATTAAATGGAGAACCCTTCCTAGGAAAAGTAAATGGTAGCCTCGTGAAGCCTTACACGGGTGGGCCGACTATCTGACTAGCCAGTAGAAGCACAATCTTCGTCCTCGAGTCAGACAAAGCCATAGGACTATAAACAAATACTGGTACAGATGTATGGGAAAAGTTTAGTAATAGAGGTCTTAGAACAACGGATGCATGTAGATTCAACAAGCAGTAGCTCAATGCATTGCCGACATCAGCAGAGTTCGAGAACAGTTGGAGGAACTTTGTGCCAAGATCACCAGACCAACCCAGTGACTCGAGGGTGAGTCACGATGTTTGTGTTGGGGGCTTGTTGGACATGGAATCCCCCCATGGCATGTTTTAAGGCCCAAAGCCCAAGTTTTGACCCATTATGGTTGTAAAGTCTCTACGAATTGTGGGCGCGAAGCATGAAATGTATGATAGAGTCTTAGGGTGGTCTGCCCTAGTCTTGTAAATGTAATTTTTGCCTACCCATGGTCCACGAACAATGGGAGATACAAGGATAGAGTCTAAGTGACTAAGTGTGTCTTGGGTTGAAAGATAGGAAAAGGCTTTGCAGTTGAGTGCATAGAGGCCTAGTAGTCTGCAACTAAGTGCGTAGGACAGAGTCAAGTCTGTAACTGAAGAAGAGATTAATAGAGGTTTTGTTACTAATTTGTGTATCATTTCTTGGATTAATGCATGGTTGGTGTAATTTGCAAATATACACTTTGTTTACTGTGTGTAGATGTATGAATGATATATTGCTAAAGGTAACTTAATGCATACAAATAAGCTATGTTAATCAACTAATAATAGTGTTATCACCTAGATTGACCTCAGGCTGAAGGGAGGTAATGCCAGGGTAACCGCAAACCAAGCTTAGCTAAGTAGCTAGCCCTACTAGGTGGGGAGAGGGCTCTCTCCATAAGGATCTCAGTCAAGATGATTGGATCAGGTAAAGGATTTTAGGCTAGGTATAATAGCTCAAAATTTCTGATTGAATTTTTCTTGTTTTTTGTCGGATTAGGAGGAGCTAGGTAGTTTAGGTCTTGGAAATTAGGTCAGAAATGCAAGGTGTTCAATGGGAAAAGGTAGGCATAGGCTTTAGCACTTTAGGCTTGATGATGTTAGGTGTTTAAGACTAATGAGGATCTAGGAATGGCATCTGAAAATCATGGATCCTTCTTAAATAGTAGAAAATATGAAATGTTGAATGATTTCCCAAGGCAGAGCACTGATACAATGGATTATACCTATCAAACTTGAGAACATTCAACAAGAAGCAATGAAATGAATGACAGCATACATAAAACATGTAAACAAATGATTGCAAAAGAAGAAACTATACTAAAACTCCATACCACAGGGATCCCATAAAAATAGCTGCAAATCTTTTTAATCTCCTTTCCAAGCTACTTATAATGATGTACAATCAAGCTCTAAGCATCCAACTGAGTCCAACCCACACAATGACTAAGAAAATACATAATATAGGCTTCAAAACAACAAATCCTAGCCTTAGGGGTTGAATCCATGAGAGGAGGAATCAGTTGCACAAAAGGTTGAGTAGAGAGTTGAAGACTAGGATACTGAAAGTGAAACATTCCTAGTATGAAGCAAATTGATTCATTCATCTCATTTAAGCTTTTAATAGAATGTATCTACCCTAGGTAACATAAATACACTTTAAGTAAATCATGATTTTACATTACATTTGTGAGAAGATTAAAATCCCATAGGTGAAAAGAAATTTATGAAAGAAACAGTTAAAAAATAGGTAGCCCATCCAGTGCGCAGCGTCAGTGTCAAATGCGCAACACCTAAAGGAAGTGCACAGTGCCAACTTCAAGATGATTTTTGATTGCCTTCCTGATCTCCAAATTTGGCTCATGATAGCTCATTAGAATGCTTATCTTATCTAGTTTCCAAAACTTCCCTTAGTTTCCAATTTGAACTTGATTTTCCCTTCACAACTACAATCTCCCAAGACTGCTCAAACGCGCAACGCCAAGCTCAAAAAACAAGCAAAACCATGAATTTTAGGTGGTTTGTTGGCATTTTCACCTAGTAAATTTGACTTTCACACCAGGAAACATGGTTTTTCTGAATGTACATGGCCTTTTGAATCAAATGGTGGTGGCCATTTCTCTAAAAAGTTCCCCAAAAAAAGTGCAGAGTGCCCTAGGCATTGCACATTTGACTAGGGGACTGATAGAATAAGTGCCTGAAAATGACAGGAACAGCTAGCAAACAAAAATTGAATAAAGGCTCCACAAAAATGATCATTATGGCTGATGTTGAAGGTGACTATGACTGTAGTAAAGCCTCCATCAATAGGTCGAGCTTGTCCTTCTCTTCTTGATGAGCTAAGGCTTCAATTCTTGCTTGAGCCCTTCTGAGCTTGGCTCTAGCAATCGTGTCCTCGTGGCATAACATTTGGCCATTATCCTTTGCACCTCCACATCTCTAGTGGCTTTGGCCAGTAAGTCCTCAAGGTGAGTGTTAACCCTCTCAAGCCAATATTCCCAGTTCTCATTCACCATGTGACCAAGTTGTTCATTCAAGGTGAGTTGGTTGGCAAGTTAAGCTTCATTTTCCTTCTAAAGCTCCAAAGCTCACTGTAGGCCTCTGGTCTTAGGCCTCCTCCTTGGCATCTCTTCCTCCATTAGATCAACATAGCCACCATAGTCTTCCTCTAGTTGCACTTTAGCCTTTTCTACTTCCCTTTTGCCCTTGATAAGTTGAACTGCCATAAGCTCATGCTTACTTTCCAATTGCTTGTTTTCCTATTTTTAATAAGAAATGATGTATTTTTCTCTTTGAAGGTTCACCTATAACTCACCTATCAGTGCCTCTTGCTCTTTGATGAGCATTCTAGTGTTTTCTGTTCACCCTTCTCATCTAAGTCCACTAGGTTAAAATCTTTCTCAGTTTCATGGAGGTGTTCTTCATGTTGTTGCATTTTTGTTTCAACTACCTTTCCATTTCCTTTCTGTACCTATTTTGTTGATGATGAGAACAAGGGCCCTCCCACAATATGTGGGGTAAACACTTGCCTATGTCCTCTATGATAAGTATGCAGCATGATACCTGAACCAGTCCTTTTAGACTTGCTGCTTTGACCCTGATTACCTTGATATTCTTTGCCATTGTCCTATTTCCTGTAAGGTGAAGCAATAGGTGCATGGGAAGGTGATAATGTAGGTGAGGCTGAATGTGATGATGATGCCATGTTCTAAACATTCTGAGTGGAATTATGAGTGAAAATGGGGTTGGCTATAAATGTACTCCATGCAATGTTAAGTTCTTTAAGGTTGTAAAGAACTATGATCTTTATGAGGGAATGATGGAATAGGTTTTTCATTTGATATTTGTGTTCTCTCTCTTTTGGGCAATGTAAGCCATTTTCTCTAGAATCCTGAAAAGATAGTACGGTATATTGAGCATTTTAACCCTACTGAAATGCATGTGTAACCTAATATGGTAGGAGTAGACCCTAGAAAATCTTCCCTCACATGAAAAATACTTCATTATAATCTTCATCATAGGTGCATATCTGTCAAGGAGGTATGAGAAAGGAAAATATCCCTTTATTTCATGCCTATATCTAGGTTTGATGTATGGTTCATAGAAATTTGCTTCTATTTCATCCTGCTTGAACCATTTTTCCCCAACTTTTGGAATCTCGGTGGCAGCTAATATGGTGGCAGCAGATAATGTGAAGGTTATGCCTGCAAGATTAACTTGATTATCTTGAATCCCAATTATGAAAAGCCTAGTCAACTCATGGTGGTATTGAACTACTTGGACTTGTTCACAAAACTCAAAACACCCTAACCATTTGAAGGATGTCACTGTCATGGGAGAGGCTAGAAGCTCTTTGAGATCTGTGGGCTCAAATATGTGAATATTCCATCCGTTATGTGGTCTTCTCTATTCTATGTTTCCCTCTATGTCTAATCCCTCTTCTTCACTATGTGGTTTGTATTCCTCATCAACCATGGTGTTTTTGAAATGAAACCCTAGGTAGATGGTATGGGAATGCAAGGGTGTAGGGAGGAAAAAGGAAGGGAAGGGTAGATGAGAGTAAATGAGGGTCTGATGGGGTAAGGATAGAAACTTCTGACGGAGAATATAGGGTGTAGATTAGGTGTTTTTGGGGAAATGGGAAATTTTCTTGCAAAACTAGGGTTTAGGAGAAAGACATAGGGTTTGGAGTGAGAGACTAACACCATGTGATTTTCATTCTTCAAACATGAAGGAAGTAACCTTAATGAGAGGGAAATGGAAAAACTTACTTGTTTTAGGGCCTAGGAGATATTGTGAAAGCTTGAAGAGCGAGGGTATGCAAAACTGGCCAAGTACGTAGTGCTTCAATGGAGTGCATAATGCCTTAAGGGAATGCACAACACCTGAGGAGTGTGCAGTGTCTGAAGAGAACCTGCACCGCCAGGAGGAACATGCAATGCCTTCACTGTTTTCACTGATTCTGACTTCAAATCACCCAAGACGCTACTCTGGTTTGCTCAATGCGTGGTAAGAGGTAAATGAAGAGATAAAGAGTGCAAGAAGATATTTATAAGCCCTTGACTTTAATCTTTAGCTCCTCAAACCCCTTTTTCTAATGTATTTTTCCTTTGATCACTTTCACCTTTTAAACTTTGTTTCAATTCTTTTTCTTCTTTGTGTTTTTGTAGGTGGACAAATGCTCAACTTAACTTGATTTTTGTAGTGTTGGTGTGTCTTGCAGGAAGGAGAAATATTATGATGTAGCTAAGATCCATTATTACATATAGAAACTTAAAATTACGTAAGAAATACAATAAAT
Organism: Pinus taeda; assembly: GCA_000404065.3. Classification (NCBI taxonomy): domain Eukaryota; kingdom Viridiplantae; phylum Streptophyta; class Pinopsida; order Pinales; family Pinaceae; genus Pinus; species Pinus taeda. The sequence goes on along the minus strand of APFE031162310.1, from coordinate 146,815 downwards.
TCAAAATACTCTGTTTTCACCTCAAAAACATGTTTTTGAGGTGAAAATTACATTATGTTCCAAAAAATGAAAATTTCAGTAGCTATGACTTTCAAGCTATCATGCTTGATTTATTGATCATCCTCATATCCTTGGTAATCATTATTTTCATTTTAGCAATAGACTTTTGACCTTGGTGAAACCCTAAAACCTAATGAAATGGACTGCAAATTGTCTATGAACCATGACTTGAGACAATATGAAGGGGGATCGACAAGTAAGGTCTATGAGGGAGGAGCTGAAGAGAAAACAACCGTCAGTGGATCCATATATCATGACCTAATGGAGTGATGAAAAATTTACAGTATGGGACTCCTACTATGAATATGCGAAAGAGCAAATTTTGATCCTTTGATAGAAGTATGAAAAGACTCACACTAACATTGGCTCCGATGGCGATGGTAGCTCCTTGAAGGTGCTAAGAACACTGTAGACCAAGTAGCCTTATCCATTGGGCATGTAGAAAAAAAAACTCAATATAAAATACATGACTAAACACTGATGACTCGAAGACACAAACTAACTCAAAATTGAATTGAAATTGACTAAAAAAAATGACTCAAGACTTAATATTTGAAACAAGTAGTTACAAAACATATTAATGGTAGCATACCATCAAAATTTGAGGGTTTAAAATATTGATGATAACCACCTACCTACTAAAGAAATATGTAGAATCATGTTAAGTGAACCTTCCATTGTAACCAATCCAGCAGATGGCTAATCACTGAAAATTATACTCTCACTTTCCTCAAGCAGGTAGAACGATGTCAATGTAGGCAACTCAAAATAGCAACTGAAACCAAGGCTTATGCTAATGAATCAGGCAACATTCATCTTCTCTAATTCTTGCAAAAGAATGTTGAAGGGACCTTGAGAATCCTGAAGCAGTAGCTTGTCTTGAGGTCTAGCAGCAAAAATACAAGTACTCGCTTCATTTTGATCTAAAAGAATAGTTGGTTGTTGATTGATAGGAAGGCATAGAGAAGTATAAGCTTTTGCTATCTGACTTTTGCTTGTAAATTCCTCAAGCATGAGAGATTTTGACACAATTTCCAACATATTGTCTCTCTCAGGCTCATACTCCTCAATTTCATGGTCTAAGTCATTCTTAAATGGAAAACATTGTTCAATATTATCAAACATGACAACCTTACCATCTTCATGAAAGAAAACAATATTTGTTCGTTGATCTAAAAACCTAATTCAAGGTTTTCCTCATTTTCAAAAGTGGAAGAAGCTTCGCTAACACCTTCTTGACGATGTGAACACTACAAACCTGCATTAGCTTGGGCTGTAACATGACCTTTCAAGAGTTTATCTATCTCATCTTTAGATAGAGGAGATAGTACCTTTTGTTTTGGTTTGCTAAAACAATAATTGTCTTCTTGAAATAACAATTCAAATCATAAAATGTGAGAAGAAAAATCTAAATGACAGTCCTCAATTTCCTCGTCTTCTGAAATTTGAATACATTGTTGTTCATCTTCATATGACATGGCAACGAGATTGTCATGTTCCTTATCGCACTCATCAATCAGACGAGGGAAAACTTCAGGTATTTCTTGAAACTCAAAACTAACACTTCTAGCATTTACCACTGAGTTATTCAAAGAAGATTTTTCACTTACTTGGACAAAGATCTCATCTTGTTTTTCATAAAAGGACTGGATTACCTCCTCCTGAAGGCTTTCTTCTAATGAAATGAGAACACATGGGTCAATGAATTTTTTTTCTTCATTCTAGATGATCTCAACAATAGAGCTCTCCTTCATGGGATTCAGAACAAGGTACCCTTCATCATCACGATCTGAATCTAGATCTGAAATAACCAACTAGACTTTATCATAATCTAAAATTGGAACTTGATTTTCCTGCATATTGTCTTCTGATATGAGCAAATCTAAAATAAGACCTTGTCTTCCATCATTTTCAATTGTACTATTATCTTGAACCTATTGCAAATTTTCCTGAGCATTTTGATAAGTATCCTCTATGTTGTCTTTGTGCTACTTAAATGGATTTTCATACAGGGCTTCTATGATCTCATCATCCATGAAGTCATCATCTTCATAAACTTTCTCAAGATTTTCAATAAAACTATAAACATTTTTACAACAATTATCCACTAGTATTAAGGATGGACAATATTCTTTATACGTTTCAAAGAACATGGTATGAAAATCATTTAAATAGTAAATGCTAGCAGGAGGAAAACTTTCATACCAAAATTAGGCTTCACCTTCTAGAGTGGCCATGAATATCTTCATCAAGTAGTCTTATGGAAAATCAACTTTCAACTTGCAAGTATGCATGTGAAATCTAACTAGATGTAAAGCAACATCATTCCAATCATCATCTTTAAACATAGGAAAATTCCTTTGCCAATCTACCTTAAGAATTTTATTTGGGAAACCTGGAATGTTATCTCGACTCATGGGAGCATACGTTCGAGCGAATGAATCTATTTTGATAACAATGAATTCACCAAGAAATTATTCTGGCTACTAGTTCTTTAAGAGTGAAGTTGCCATAAAAATTTCGAACCTTGACATTTTTCGACAATAGATTTGCCAAGTGAATGATTTCAACCTTGCGGTGTCTAATCATTGTCCACCATATACAATTAGATCTAAATTTGATACATTTTGTTGTAGAACAAAAAACCACATTCCCCAGTATGGTCACCACTATCTTATCAACTAGATTTGACCTCAAGCTGAAGGGAGGCAATTCCAGGGTAACCACAAACCAAGCTTAGCCAAGTAGCTTGCCCTACTAGGCCAGGAGAAGGCTCTCTCCATAAGGATCTCAGTCAAGATGACTGGATCAGATAAAGTATTTTAGGCTAGGTATAGTAGCTCGAATGTTTTTATTGAATTTTGTTGGTGTTTTGTTGAATCAGGAGGAGCTGGGTAGTTTAGGTCTAGGAAATTAGGTCAGAAATGCAGGGTGTTCTATGGGGAAAGGTAGGCATAGGATTTAGCATTCTAGGCTTGATGATGTGAGGTTTTTAAGACTGATGAGGAGATAAGAAGGGCATCTGAAAATCATGGATCCTTCTTAAATAGTAGAAAACATGAAATGTTGAATGATTTCCCAAGGCAGAGCATTGATACAATGGATTCTACCTATCAAACTTGAAAACATTCAACGAGAAGCAATGAAATGAATGATGGCATACATAAAACATGTAAACAAATGATCACAAAATAAGAAACTTTACTAAAACTCCATACCACAAGGATCCCATAAAAATAGCTGCAAATCTTATTAATCTCCTTGCCAAAATACTTACAATGATGTACAATCAAGCTTTGAGCATCCAACTGAGTCCAATCCACACAATGACTGGGAAAATACATAATATAGGCTTCAAAACAAAAAATCATAGCCTCAAGGGTCTAATCCATCAAAGGAGGAATCAGTTGCACAAAACATTGAGCAAACAGCTTAAGACTTGGATGCTCAAACTGAAACATTCCTAATATGAAGCAAACTGATTCATTCATATCATTTACACTTTTCATCTAATATATCTACCCTATGTAACATAAATACACTTTAATTACATCATGATTTTTCATTATAGTAGTGAAAAGATTAAAATCCCATAGGTGAAACACAATTTTTGAAAGAAACAATGAAAAAATAGGTAGCCTGTCAAGTGCGTAGTGTAGGTTTTAACCTCGTACAGAAATTACCTGCATACGAATTCTAAATCACAGGAAAAATAAAAATGCGAGAGCATAACACATAAAACACATATACACAGAGATTTCCCACTGGATCTCAAAACCGAGACTACCAGCTTGATTTTTCATTATGTTCCTTTCAATGTTACAATACATATTTATACATGCTGAAGCATCCAATACCATGGACCGAAAACCATCAAGTCCAAAACCATGGACTGAAAACCATCACGTCCAAAATACATGTGCGAAAATCATGCACAAAACCATAGGTGGGTCTGCCCAACCTAACATAGGGTCCAAAACCAAAATTTTCCGGGGCACTGCCCC